>CAUYPK010148222.1:0-26124 GCA_963574355.1 Loris lydekkerianus | reverse complement strand
AGACAGAGCCTCAAGCTGTCATCCTGGGTAGAGTGCCATGGCATCACAGCTCACAGCAATCTCCAGCTCCTGGGCTAAATTGATTCTCTTGCTTCTGCCTCCTAAGGAGTTGGGACTATAGGCATCCGCCACAACGCCCGGCCATTTTTTGGTTGCAGCCGTCATTGTTGTTTGGCAGGCCTGGGTTAGATTCGAACTCGCAGCTCAGGTGTATGTGGTTGGCATCTTAGCTGTTTGAGTCACAGGCGCCAGACATGCACAATAAGAGCCATAACTTTTCTGATCAACATTCAGACCAACATTAGAAGAAGTTCTCATGATAGGGAAAGAGGTTAAAAAAAAAAAAATAAAGAGGAAAGAGAGGAAAACACAACTGATTACTACATGCAGCCATGCTTATAGGAAGACGAGGACATTTTAACAGCATACTTGGTACTTTAAATGTAGCTTACTCTTTGTACTCTACCGTATTTCAATAGAAAATGAATTGCCATTAGGAGAAAAATCAGTGCTTCTCTCTGACAAGGCAGACCCCAGATCAAAAACCATGTACTATAACTCCTTCCAGTTCCCATATAAATGTCGATTGTTAATGTACATTTACTTTTTAGGGCATCATTTATAAGTGATACTCTAATTATAAGGTCACCTATAGGTCACCTTCCTGGCTTTTCTTCTCTTGTACAACTCTCCACCGACTGTCATTCAAATATTATTTAACAGGATAAAAGAGAAATTTCCAATCACCAATCAGTTCCAAACTGCTGAACAGTTCAATCTTTCTGTTTGCGTATTTCTATGAATAGCTGCTAAATGGTAATTTACAAATCAACACACTCTAATCCCTTCCAAACATGTATTGTTCTACAGCTAGTTCAGGTGATTTTTATCTACTACAAATGATTCATAACAAAGCAAAACAACAAGTTTCATTTAAGCATGGTCAAGAAAAATAATTATTTTTGAATAATCATCTCACATCATTTTTCCTATATTTAGGAAGGTACATGATTTCAGGCAGGGCATGGTGGCTCACACCTGTAATCCTAGCACTCTGGTAGGCCGAGGTGGGTAGATTGCTTCAGTTCAGGAGTTCCAGACCAGCATAAGCAAGAGTGACCCCTGTCTCTACTAATAAAATAGAAAACCATGCCTGGCATTGTGGCGGGCACCTGTAGTCCCAGCTATTCAGGAGGTTAAGACAAGGGATAGCTTGAGCCCAAGAGTTTGAGGTTGTTAGGAGCTTTGATGTGATAGCACTTTACCCAATGGACAGAGTGAAAGTCTATCTTAAAAAAAAAAAAAAAAAAAAAGGGCGGCGCCTATGGCTCAGTGAGTAGGACACTGACCCCCTATACCAAGGGTGGCAGGTTCAAACCCGGCCCTAGCCAAACTGCAACAAAAAAATAGCCGGGTGTTGTGGCGGGTGCCTATAGTCCCAGCTACTCGGGAGGCTGAGGCAGGAGAATCGCCTAAGCCCAGGAACTGGAGGTTGCTGTGAGCTGTATGATGCCACGGCACTCTACCCAGGGTGATAAAATGAGACTCTGTCTCTACAAAAAAAAAAGGAAGGAGAAAATACATAATTTCAAATTTTCATTCCCACAGGCAAGTAAAAAAAAATTAGTTATGGTAACTTTTCCAGGTGGTCTTTAGTTTTCATACCTTATTTCAATTCACACCCACCCCAGCAAACCTTGTAAGAATTTATGAACTAGAACAGTACTTCCCTAATCAATAATATAGACCCAGGTTAAAATCCTGAAGCTGCTATTTGCAATGTGACTTTGGGCAAGTTTAATCTTCATCTCTTTATTTTCTTTAAAATGAAGATAACAACAGTATCTACCTCATAAATGGATGACAGGGTTAAATGAAATGATGAATAAATAAGGAAAGCACTTAAAATATCACTGACACACAGTAAATACTCAGTAAATGTTAACATCTGTTTTTATATTTTAGTCTTGTAAAGCAGTCTCACTATAGTCTCAGCAGACAGTTTATAACAATGTAATAGAGGCTCAGAACAATTCAAGAAGGAAATACTAAAAGTAGATTTTTCTTCCAAATATCTAAGAAAATGCTGACAAGCGATGGAAAAGCTCAAAGACATGTTCAAAAGTACTATGATTCTGTGCAATAAGAAAAGAAAACTCAAGATGGCATGTCCTTCAAAATAGATTGGTGGAATCTTAACAGAACATTTGACACAGCTACCTAGAAACATGGGAATTGTGCATCCTGCTTTGACAAAATATTTTTACAGGCAAGAAAACTATGCTAGCCTGAAGATAGGCAGTAAGAGGTGTAGGTGTATAACTCTATATTTACACATAGTACAGCAGCATACTTAGAAATGAAGCCAAAAAGAAAAGTATTTGTGAAAACATTTTTAAATCTCTTGCTAGCAGCATTAACCTTATCTGAGATGATTTAACTTTTAGAGTTTTTCCACAGGAAAATTCACATGTAAATACATAAAAATGCTAACTAAGATATATATAGTGTTCCCAAAAAATGTATACACATTTTAAGAAAAGAAAATACTGTACTAAAACTATAATACTTAAATCACATTTGACTTCTCTAATTACAAGAGATACAAGCTTGGCGCCTGTGGCTCAAGCAACTAAGGAGCCAGCCATATACACCTGAGCTGGCAGGTTCGAATCCAGCCCGGGCCCGCCAAACAACAATGACGGCTACAACCAAAAAATAGCCAGCATTGTGGCAGGCGCCTGTAGTCCCAGCTACTTGGGAAGCAGAGGCAGGAGAATCTTGTTTGAGCCTAGGAGTTAGAGGTTGCTGTGAGCTGTGATGCCACAGCACTCTACCCAGAGCGACAGCTTGAGGCTCTGTCTCAAAAAAAAAAGGAGAGAGATACACTTACAAGATACAATATACACGATAACAAACATGAATATATATTGAGTATTATAATTTTAATACAGTATTTTCCTTTCTTAAAATGTGCATACATCTTTTTGGCATCCTCTGCATATGAGAATAATAGCTAACATTTACTCAACACTTACCATGTTCCAGACACTAAAGTTTTTATATGGAATAACCAATAAACACTCATCATCACTGTGAGACAGGCATTTAATTGTTCCCACCTTATACCCAAGAAATTGAGGCATACAGAGATTAATTTGCTCAAATGTCAAATTAATAGTGGCTGGTTAAAAATACTCTGGCTCCAAACCCGTGTTTTTAAACACTAGGCAAAGAACATTGCACAAATACATGCCATATATTTACATATTATGAGAGGGGCTAAGGTTTAAGTAAAGGGTTTTGGTTATCTATAATGTTTGAATTATTGACAATCAGAATGGATAGACTAAGGTAATTAAATTTTGTACATTTTATTGGGGATTCTCTCTGTGCAATTCTATTTGATTACCACCTGACACACATCCACACTTGCTCAAATGAACAGGATTCCCATGGTGAGGATAACATCAAAACAGCCGAGGCTGGGCATGGTAGCTCATGCCTGTAACCCTCTGGGAGGCCACAGCAGGTAGATCGCCTGAGTTCACAAGTTTAAGATCAGCCTGAGTTAAAAGTGAGACCTCATCTCTAAAAATAACCGGGCATTGTGGTGGGCACTTGTAGTCCCAGCAATTAGGGAGGCTGAGACAAGAGGATCACTTGAGCTCAAGAGTTTGAGGTTGCTGTGAGCTATGATGTCAGGACATTCTACTGAGGGCAACAAAGTAAGACTCTGTCTCCAAAAAAATGATAATAAATAAAAATAAAACCACTGACAGTATTTGGAGAAAAAGAAAGAGTTGATAATTATTCTTCACAGGTCACAACAGACATGGTCCCTATCCAATCACCAATATGTCTCAAGACCTATCTTAGACTTGTTTTAGTATGATTGCTGGTCTCTAGGTCCATTTTATCTTGAAATATCTCTATATCCCCTCTTAGTTTAAGACAATTCAAGGTACTGGAAAATGCCCAAAGTTTAGATGGAGGCAAGTGATAAAAGTTCAGAACAGGGATAAAACAAAGAGTGATAAATCATTTACCCTAACAGTACACCAACCTCAGCCACATACTACAGATTGACCATACCTAATACTATGAAGAGTTTTCATTAAAAATGTCTTATTATAGGTTTATTTCTTACCCATTAAATAAGTTTTTTCCATCTTCTTCCATATTATTCCACAGTCACTGGTTAGGTTTCCTCTTCTCTAGTAACTACGGAGGGAGGAGCAATTGAAATAATCTGTTAGGCTAGGCAAATGGCAAGAAGAAAGCAATTTCATGAACTTTATTTACAAATTCAAAAAATGATGAGCATATTACAATGCCGTGAACTCCCTACAAATCCTCAAAACTGATGAAAGAGTGAAAGAAACTATGATCTTTTTTTTAACTAAGAACAATCAAAGATTCAGTCACTTAAGGACAGATTGATCCATAAATAAAGTATTAAAAGTCTACCACCTGAAAAAAATGTACTTCTGAATTTGTTTCAGGGTTTAAAGGTTACACATTGTCTTTACATATAACCTGAAACTGTCTGGGGGAAAAAAAGTTCATGGTAACAAAAATACAAGTATCAAAAGCTAAAATTAGATTATCCTAATCATCAGAGAAATGCCAATCAAAACCACCCTGAAGTATCACCTAACTCCAGTGAGAAAAGCCCACATCACAAAGTCCCAAAGCTGCAGATGATGTTGTGACTATGGAGAGAAGAGAACACTTTTACACTATTAGGGGGACTGCAAATTAATACAGCCTCTATGGAAAGAAGTATGGAAAAATCCACAAAGAGCTAAAAGTAAACCTTCCATTTGATCCCACAATCCCATTACTAGGTATCTACCCAGAAGAAAAAAAATAATTTTACCATAAGAACATTTGCACTAGGATGTTCATCTCAGCTCAGTTCACAATTACCAAGATGTGGAATTGATCTAAGTGCCCATCAACTCAGGAATGGATTAGTAAACTGTGGTATATGTGTACCATGGAATACTATTCAGCCATAAAAAGATGGAGCCATAAAAAGATGTAAATCTTTTTTATTAACCTGGATAGAGCCGAAACACATTCTTCTTAATGAAGTATCATAAGAATGGAAAAGTATCCAATGTATCCATCCATATGTAATACTAATATGAAATCAATAAACAACTACATGCCCACAGGAAAGAAAAACACAATTAAATTCAAGGGAGGTAAGGGGGGCAAGGGGAGAAGAGAGAAAGGGGATGAGGGGGAAAAAGAAAAAGGGGAGCGGGGAAGGAGGGAACTTGGTAGGCTCTCACCGAATGGGCATAACGAATGGGCATAACGTAAGGATATACAGCACACTCCGTGAGTGAAGGGCTCAACTACAACTCAAACTTCACCTAACAAATGCAAATAGAGTAACCTAATCATTTGTGCCCTCATAATAATCTGAATTTTTTTAAAAAAGACATTTAAAAAATAAAGGGAACAGCATGGCAAGAAAAAGAAAAAAGCTAAAATTAGCTGGATATGATGTCTCAAGCCTGTAAATCCTATCACTCTGGGAAGCCAAGGCCAGAGGATCCCTTGAGTTCAGAAATTTGAGACCAGCCTCAGCAAGAGCAAGACTCAGTAGTCATCCCCCCAGGGCAACTGAGTGAGAAACTGTTTATTAAAAAAAAAGGGGGGGGGGTGGAGGGGCAAGACCCATCTCTACTAAAAATAGGAAAACCAGGTTCAATGCCCGTAGCATAGTAGTTACAGTGCTGGCCACATGCACCAAGGGTGGTGGGTTCAAACCTGGCTGGGACTGCTAAACAACAATGACAACTGCAACAAAAAAAATAGCTGGGCATTGTGGCGGGTGCCTGTAGTCCCAGCTACTTGGGAGGCTGAGGCAAGAGAACTGCTTAAGTCCAAGAGGTAGAGGTTGCTGTGAGCCGTGACACCACAGCAGTCTACCAAGGGCAACACAGTGAGACTCTGTCTCAAAGAAAAAAAGAAAAGAAAAATCAGCTGGGAGTTGTGGTGGGTAACTATAGTCCCAACTACTGTGCAGGCTTGAGCCCAGGAGTTGCTGTGAGGTAGGCTGACGCCACGGCACTCTAGCCTGGGCAATAGAGTGAGACTCTGTCTTCAAAAAAAAAACCCCTAAATTATTGATTTAGGTAAAATTACATGTATAATAATTTTTTAGGTTTCTGACACTTTATTCAGGAAGCAGGACTCCATAAAGCTTTAAATTGGTATGCTCAGCCACCATGTAACAGAATGAAAAATTCTCTGTCACCCCATGGGAGTACAGTGGCCTGATCATTGCTTACCATAACTGTGAGCAGCTGGAACTACAGGCATGACAATACCTTTCTTCTTCTTCTTCTTTTTTTTTTTTTGGAGACAGAGTCTCACTCTGTTGTTCCAGGCTGGAGTACCATGGAGTCAGCTAACAGCAACCTCAAACTCCTGGGCTCAAGTGATCCTCCTGCCTCAGCTTCCCAGTAGCTGAGACTACAGGTACTCACCCAAACCATGGCTAATTTTTCTACTTTTTTCTTTTTTTTAAGAGACAGGTTCTCACTCTTGCTCAGGCTAGTCTGTAGTTCCTTAACTCATGTGATCCTTCCTCTTCCTCCCAGATTGTTAGGTTTACAGGTATGAATCACCACGCCCAGCCCACCCAGCCCCAGCCAGAAACTGCAAAAAAAAAAAATTATTTTTTGTACAAACAGGGTCTCACTTTGTGCCCAGGCTTGTCTCTAACTCCTGACCTCAAGTGATCCTCCTACCTTGGTCTCCTAAATTACTGGGATTACAAGCATAAGCCACCACATCTGGCCTGAAAAATTCTCTACTTTGCCACGCTAACAACCAAAACAAGAATTCTTCTTGGAAGAAACTTTGTGAAAATAAGTTCTTATAATATGGGCCCTCACATCTCATGTCCAGTCCCCCTTGAGTGGGTATAAATGGGGGCTTGACATGCATAAAATGTCCCTCTTTCTTATCCAAATGACCCAAGTTTTAATATAAAAACACAAAAAACTTTAAAGTTAACTTAATTAGATTTAAATTCAAGTTACTTTGGTGATTTTGCATGCTCCCCAAAATGTGACTATAGGCTGGGCGTAGTGGCTCCCACCTATAATCCTAGCACTCAGGGAGTCTAAGGAGGATTGCTCAAGGCCAGGAATTCTAGCCCAAAAGCTGGCTACAATAATCAGTTCTAGTCTAAGTAGCACCTCGGATCTGCAACCACATGAAGTTTAGGCTTAAAGCCCCAGTTAATAATTTGAAGAGTAATGACTTCAATAATTACAATGTTGATTTTATTTGGGGGGGGCACAGAGTCTCATTTTGTTGCCTTTGATAGAGTATCTTGGTGTCATAGGTTACAGCAACCTTAAACTCTTGGGCTCAAGCAATTCTCTTGCTTCAGCCTCCCAAGTAACTGGGACTACAGGTGCCCACCACAACACCTGGTTATTTTTAGAGATGGAGTCTTGCTCTTGCTCAGGTTGGTACTGAACCTGTGAGCTCAGGCAATCTATCCGCCTCACCTTCCTAGGATTACAGGTGTGAGCCACTGCACTTGGCCATTTTATTTATTTATTTATTTTCTTTTTTTGAGACAGTCTTACTTTGATACCCTCGGTAGAGTGCAGTGGCATCACAGCTCACAACAACCTCAAACTCTTGGGCTCAAGTGATCCTTTTGCCTCAGCCTCTTGAGTAGCTAGGACTACAGGCACCCACCACAACACCTGGTCTCCCTCTTGCTCAGGCTGGTCTTGAACTTGTGCATTCAAGCAACCCACCTGCCTCAGCCTCCCAGATTGCCAGGATTACAGGTCTGAGCCACTGCACTTGGCTACAATGGTGATTTTGAAATTATAAAGTCAGCTCAATTCTGAAAACCATTAATAGAACCCCACACATTCAAATATTTTCCATCTAGGTCCCACTGACATCATTTAAAATTCTGTAATATACTTTTGAATGGGAGGGAAGTGGAATTACAGATACAATATATAAAACAACTAAAAATGTGGTTGATATCCCTTTAAATGGTTATTGGAAACAAGGTTCCCAAAAGTCATGAAAGCATATTCCAAGCTTACCTAGTAGGGAAATTGCTGAACTCTTGGCTATCTGGTGTCAATGCAAAGCAAGAGTACAGGATGTGGAGTAACAGAGAGGAGTTACCACCATGGTGTCCATTTATTAATATGAGACCTTACTTAACTTCTCAGGGTCTGTTTTCTAATCTAATTCATAGTTCTGACATAAGCATTAAAATGAGAATGAAGGTAAAACACCAGTATTCTGCCTGGCGCATAGCTGATGACCAACAAAAGTTTCATTTCCTTCTGGTATCTTTCTACCTATAGTTTAGAACAATTTTTCAGGGCTTGAAAAGGAGAAAATCTATTCTTAAAATCCTATACACTTTTCCTTATTCTGCCAAATGAGAACATGATGATGATAGATAGATAGCTATTTACACTTACATAGCCTTTAAAATTTTTTTAATTTCAAAATATCAAGGGGGTACAAATGCCTGTTTTTTTTTGTTTGTGTTTGAGATAGTCTCAAGCTGTCACCCTTGGTAGAGGGCTGTAGCATCACATCTCACAGCAACCTCAAACTCTTGGGCTTAAACAATTCTCTTGCCTTAGCCTCCCAAGTAGCTAGGACTACAGGCACCCACCACAATGCCTGGTTATTTTTTTTTGTAATTGTCATTGTTGTTTGGCAGGCCTGGGCTGGATTTGAACCCACCAGCTCTGGTGTATGTGGCTGGTGCCCTAGCCACTGAGCTACAGGCACTGAGCCTACGAATGCTTTTGTTATATGGATACCCTTTATAATGCTTAAGTTGGAGCTTTTAGTGTACCCATCACCGGAATAGTGTTCATTATACCCAACAGGGAGGTCTTTATCCCTCCCTTTCTCTCCCCTCCCCCCTTCTTGATTTCTGATGACCTTTACATCTCTTTGTGCCCATCAATTAGTTCCAAATTACTGGAAAATACATGTGGTACCTCACTTAGGATAATGGTCTCCAGTTCCATACAAGTTGCTACAAATGACATTATTTCACTTATTTTTATGGCTGAGTAGTACTCCATGGTATATATATGCCACATTTTCTTAATCCACTCACGAAATGATCCAGCACTTAGGTTGATCCCACATCTTTGCGATTTTGAACTGTGCCACAATACACACTTGAGTGCAGGTGTCTTTTTGATAAAATAACTTCTTTTCCTTTGGGTAGATACCCAGTAGTGAGATTGTTGGGTCAAACAGTAGACCTACACTTATTTCTTTCAGGAATCTCGATACTGTTTTCCATAGCAATTATACAGCCTTTAACATCTGCCAGACATTCATCTAAGTGCTATTATATATATTAACAGTCAGAGGTCCTCAAACTTTTTAAACAGGGGGCCAGTTCACTGTCCCTCAGACTGTTGGAGGGCCGGACTATAGTTAAAAAAACAAAAACAAAACTATGAACAAATTCCAATGCACACTGCACACATATCTTATTTTAAAGTAAAAAAACAAAACAGGAACAAATACAATCACACTGCCTCATGTGGCCCGCAGGCCATAGTTTGAGGACCCCTGTGACTCATTCAATCCTCACAACTATGAGTTATTTTTATTCCCATTTTACAAGCAAGGACACTGCAGCACAAATTAAGTTCCACAACTAATAAAATCTAAGTTCCTGGGTGGCGCCTGTGGCTCAAGGAGTAGGACGCCAGCCCCATATACAGGAGGTGGTGGGGTCAAACCCGGCCCCGGCCAAAAACTGCAAAAAATCTAAGTTCCTACTTAAATACTAGCACTAAGAATGAATGTCAAGGCTCAGCACCTATAGCTCAGCAGCTAGGGTGCCAGCCACATACACCAGAGGTGGCGGGTTCAAATCCAGCCAAGGCCTGCCAAACAACAATGACAATTACAAGCAAAAACTAGCAGGGGATTGTAGCGGTGCCTGTAGTCCCAGCTACTTGGGAGGCTGAGGCAAGAGAATGGCTTAAGCCCAAGAGATAGATAGAGGTTGCTGTGAGTACTCTACCCAGGGCCGACATAGTGAGACTGTCTCAAAAAAAAAAAGAATGTCAAGATGATAGCAGCAATGCCTTCTCTTTGAGAGCTCTCTAATATTAATGTACTCAAGTAGGGAATGTTCAGATATCTTACGAAGTAGAATAGATCTGCTATCTTGAAAATATATACTAATATATAATTTATATATTTTAAAAATATAACTTGTATGTTTTAAAATATATTTGTATATCTCGAAATATTTTAATGTGGTATGCATATTTTCTAATATTTCTTTCTTTTTTCCTTTCTTTTTGTGAGACAGGCTCCCACTCTGGTACCTGGCTATAGGTAGGGGCACCATCACAGCTCACTACAGCCTCAACCCCCTGGTTACATGGAGTTCTCCCTGCTCCACCTCCCAAAGTGCTGGCTAAGATTACGAGTGTGAGCCAGCATGCCCGCCCTCTATTTTTTCATTTTTAACTTTTATTTAACAACCAAGCAAAAAGCACTGAATCTAACATTTTTTAAGGTTTAAAAAGTTGACTAAGATAGCCAGGCACTGTGGTGGGCACCTGTAGTCCAAGCTACTTGGGAGGCTGAGGCAAGAGACTCGCTTAAGCCCAAGAGTTGGAGGTTGCTGTGAGCTGTGATGCTACGGCACTCTACCTAGGGCAACACAGTGAGTCTCTGTCTCAAAAAAAAAAAAAAAAATGACTAAGAAAATATTAACAAATTTCAATCAGAAAATAAATTTAATCAAGACTACACCTTTTTAAGCAAGCTGAGTCATGTAGTACATACCAAAAACACAAACATGTATTATCCTATGTTACACCTTGTCTGTAAATGATTTCTCCTGTAAACTGCTGGAGGACAGCCATAGCATTTTGTTTTACCTATTGTGAACATCTCTGGTGTCTAAAAAAGTGCCCAGTCCTTACTAGGTGCTCCATGAATAATGAGAGAAGAATGAAGAGGCTGAAGATTAAACATGACACAATTTTCAAGTCCACCTACTACTTCCATTTATATCATGAGGCAGTAACACACTAGGCTTATTTCCCCCACCTATCCACTCTAGAATTTGACTATCAGCCAGGCCTTGCTGTATTTAAGTGTTTTCCACAACCCAGTCATATACTTGGCCTATCCTGATCTATAAACTCACATAACAATATGCCTTTAATAAAAAGTCTCAAGAATACAATTAGACAATTACTTTATGGTTTTCAGAATGCTTCCTTCCACACATATCCCCCAGGTACCTCCAGACAGCCCTAACAGTAGGCAAGGCAAGTGGGATAAACTAGGATAATCTAATGCTGATTGTCTGGTTTGGAAGCATATCCTCATTGTCACTACCAATGAACCAGTGGCTCAAAACCTGAGTTAGATGTTTTCTCTAAATCTGGGTAGAATAAGTACAACACACAAAATTCACACAACTAAATAAAAGAAAATTTTACGGGCATCCACAGCTAAATAAGGAAACCTTGTAGAAGATTTTAAGGAGACTACAATCAGCAATTACAATTAAATCTCTCCTGACTGCTATATTAGGAAGCTCAGCATAGCCTGCTAGGAGGAGAACTAACCTAGGTATCAAGAAGCCTGGGTTTCAGTCTGCTACTGATGAACCATGTGATCTCCAGAGCCACTCAAATTCTATAATCTTGTACATATCATCCAGAATAAATAATAACAACCACATAATAGTTTCTTTACATTTTAGTGCACAACACAGACAGCATGAACAAAAGTTTCAAGATCTTCTGACTTCACTGTCCTAAGATTCAAAATTATTACACTACTATGGGTTTTACCCATTTACAGCTCTCAATAATGGTTTAAGTTCAAATTCAGGGCCTCTGCACAGAAACTATACAACGGATTTATGAATTACTATGAAATTAAAAAGCGTGCTAGGATTATATTTACACATTTTGACTATGGTTCAGAATAATTTAGATGATAATAGTGCTGTTCACTTGCCAAATGAATTGATCTCTTACAAGCTATTAAAATACTTCTTTGCCATTAAACAGAAATGGGCTCATAGCTGTGTTATATGCAGTACACATGGAAGGGCATCCTAGACTGTGGGGACAGGAATTGTTTCTTGTCTACAACTGTGTCCTGCTGACAAAGTATAGTATATGGCACAAAAAATCTACTAATGTAACATATATTGCTGGTTGAATGAATCACTGATAGAGGAGCCCATTTTTAAGTTCATCTTAAATTTTATTTCTTAGGTAACATGATTTCTAACATTTATAAAGTACTTATCTTTTTTCTTTCGTTCGTTCTTTCTTTTTTTTTAAGAGACAGTGTCTCATTTTGGTGCCCTCGGTAGAGTGCTGTGACGTCATAGCTCACAGCAACCTCTAGCTCTTGGCCTTAGGCAATTCTCTCGCCTCAGCCTCCTGAGTAGTTGGGCCTAGAGGCGCCCACCACAATGCCCACCTATTTTTTGTTGCAGTTTGGCCGGGGCCGGGTTCAAATCCACTACTCTCAGTATATGGGGCCGATGCCCTACTCACTGTGGCTCAGTAGATGGGGCCGATGCCCTAATCACTGAGCCACAGGTGCCACCCTTTTTTAGCCTTCTTAAATTAAAAAAAAAAAAAAAAATGAATACAAAGATACTTAAGAAATCCAGAGCCACAGTCAAGCCCTGCATTAGACATTTTCTTCTCTAAATGCCTGTATGGTGGTTAGGATTAAAAGGGGCTTCAGAGGTTGGGCATGGTGACTCCTGCCTATAACCCTAGCACTCTGGGACGCCAAAGTGGGAGGTTCCCTTGAGCTTAAGAGTTCAAGAATAGGCTGAGCAAGAGCCGGACCCTGTCTCTACTAATTAACCAGATGCTGTGGTAGCACCTGCAGTCTCAGCTACTTGGGAGGATAAGGCAGGAGGATCCCTTGAGCCCAGGAGTTTGAGGTTGCTGTGAGCTAAGCTGATGTCATAGCACTCTAGCCCAGGCAACAGAGTGAGACTCTGTCTCAAAAAAAAAAAAAAAAAAAAAGAACACCACAAACAAAACTAATAGATGATACCTCAGAAGATGATATTTGTAAAGTCCAAAACAAACTAGAGGGCCGAAGAAACAGCAGCACAGAAGTTCAATCCCTTTGTGACTTCTCACCAAAAAAATTAAAAACTGCAAAAGACATTTCAATGCACATTTCCACAAAGATTATGTCTTCCCCTCTTTCCAAAGAGCTAAAACAGAAGTACCATGTTTGGTCTATGCCCATCCAAGTTCAGGTAATTCAGGGACACTGTAACAGTCACCAGCAGAAATATGTCATCTACATTGAGCAGGGAAAAGGCTAATAGCACAACTGTCCAGTGGGCATTCACTCCAGCAAGATGGTTATTACTAGTCCTAAACTGGACAAAGACCACAAAAAACAACCTTGAACAAAAAGCCAAATCTTGCCAAGTAGGAAAAGAAAAAGGCAAGTACAAGGAAGAAACCACTGAGAGGATACAGGAATAATCTTATATACAACTTTCATTAAAAACTGCTAAAAGTGGCTGGGCGGGTTCTAATCTAGCCTGGGCCCGCCAAACAACGACAGCTACAACCAAAAAACAGTAGGGTGTTGTGGCAGGCGCCTGTAGTTCCAGCCAGTAGATCACTTAAGCCCAGGAGTTGGAGGTTGCTGTGAGCTGTGATGCCATAGCACTCTACCCACGGCGACAGCTTGAGGCTCTGTCTCAAAAAAAAAAAAAAAAACTGCCAAAACAAACAAACAAAAAAAAAAAAAACTCGAGATTTTAGATATACATACTTATATACTTGAGTATAAGCCGAGTTTTTCCGGCACAAAATTTGTGCCGAATTCGGGTTTTTTGGCACAAATTTTGTGCCAGAAAAACCTCGGCTTATACTCGAGTATATACGGTACATACGAAAGAAGTTTTATAAATCAACAAGAAAAATAGAGGAAATAAAGGATATGGAAATGCAACCACAGAAGTAAAACAGCTAACTAGGATATAAAGAAATGCTCAAACTCACTAGTATTAGAAATACTAAATGATGGCTCAGTACCTGTAGCTCAAGCAGCTAAGGCACCAGCCATATACACCAGAGCTGGCGGGTTCGAATCCAGCCAGGACCTGCCAAAACAATGACAACTATAACAAAAAATAGCCAGGTATTGTGGCAGGTACCTGTAGTCCCAGCTACTTGGGAGGCTGAGGCAAGAGAATCACTTAAGCCCAGGAGTTGGCGGTTGCTGTGAGCTGTGTGATGCCATTGTACTCTACCAAGAGCCATAAAGTGAGACCTTCACTACAAAAAAAAAAAAAAAAAAAGAGAGAATCGCTTAAGCCCAGGAGTTGGACGTTGCTGTGAACTGTGATGCCATGGCACTCTACCCAGGGCGACAGCTTGAGGTTCTTCTGTCTCAAAAAAAAAAAAAAAAGAGAGAAAGAAGGGATGGAGGGAGGGAGGGAGGGAGGGAAGGAAGGAAGGAAGGAAGGACGGAAGGAAGGAAGGAAGGAAGGAAGACTAAATAGCAAAAATTAGAAATGTAGACAATAGCAAGTGTCGGGGAGGAATCCAGTGCTGATATAATCATGCAGCAGCCTGACAGTACTTATGCCACAATGTTACTCCCTGGATCTGTTCTCCTAAAGAAATTATCAAACAGCATCCATAATAGAGATGTGCAAGACTGTTACTGGTAGCATTGTTTGTGGTAGCCTAGGTGCCCATCACCATGGGAATGAATGCACACTGCAGAATACCATACCACAGGAGCAATTAGCTAGATCTACATCCAACATAAATAGATCTTAAAACATAATGCCAAGGTCTTAACCAGAGTAAGACCTGCAGCATTTTATAGCATTTTTCTATAGTCAAATGCTACAACAGTGTGGCATGATGAACTATTTTGTAATTAAATATATCAAAAAAAAATCACTAAATATTTTACAGGTATGCATATAGAATCAAAGACATATATCAAATACATTAGAGAGGGTACCTGTGAAGTAGAGGAGGAAAATGCACACAAGAGGGAAGGCTGAACAGGAGGCCTTTGTACACACCAATGCTAGACTGGATCCAATCAAGAGAATATGAAGTCCAAATTCAGAATAATAAGCATATACTAACTTATTCAATAAAAACTTATTGGACATGTCTTGTCAAAAACTCTGCTTATGTAGAAACTTTTCTTGTTATTTCTCCTATTTTTTTTTATATCTCAAGAAGACATGTTTCAACTGAAGTAGAAAGGAAAAATAATTTACATTAGAACATATGTACTACAAAGTGAGAAACTCACCATCCTTAAAATACTCCACAATTTTTTTTTCATCAGAAAGAAACATACCTTGAAGTTCTTTAAATGACAAATTTAAATGATAGGTCAAAAATACAAAAAGAACTCTAAAGCCCTACCTAAATTACAATGCCCCATACAATCCTCAGGTCAAACACCTTTTCTCGTGGCTTTCAGTGGTGAAACAATTACTCTTTGGAGCAAAAATGTGTTTGACTTTATTTGTTCTATGTCATTCCTCTCCTTAGCCCCACTTCTCACCAGATTTCTGTTTTCTAAAAGATTTCACAAGCAGATTGCTGGCTGCCAATGTAGGTGTTGTAGCTAATATGCTCATTATGCCACACTGCTAACAAAAACTGATTAACACGTTCAGTGCAAAGCAACGTGTCTATTCCACATCCCCTGGGCATAGCAAATAACATTTTCCAAAAAAATTATCTCTTCTCTCTTTTTTTAATGTCTCTTAATGAAGTACCACAAATCTCAAATGTTAATTAGTATATATGATAATATTGGTACAGAAAACTAATAGCTTGTAGAATACCATACGCCTATAAGGCTCTAGAATTATAATACTTCAATATTTCAGATTTTAATACTGTCAAGTATCAAGCAGGAAGATCCTATGGTAAAAAACAGAAGCGGTTGGGCCAACCATCAAAATTACCAGGAAAAAAAACAAACTACATGATCTCTCAATGGGGTCAGTGGAATCATCACCACACATAATAAAGGACAATACATTAATTTATACAGGCTTGCAAAAGATAATGTATTTTTCATTCAAAAATATTAGCTAACTACATGCCAGTAACTGTTCCACACAATTTACGCACATACTTTAGTCCTCACAACAACTCAATAGACTTAGGTACTATTAATCATCTCCATTTTACAAATCGTTTTTCAAATCAAATTCAGGTTCTCTATTTCTGCCTTTAAAACCTCCACCAAGACCTGGCATGGGTCTTGGGCCTATGTACTTTAGGAGGCTGAGGCAGGAGGATTCCTTGAGCTCAGGAGTTCAAGACCAGCCTAAGCAAGAGTGAGACCCCCATCTCTACTAAAAAACAAAAGAAATGAAAAAAAAAAAAAATTAGCTGGATGTTGTGACCGGTGCCTATAATCCTAGCTATTGGGGAGGCTGAGGCAGGAGGATTGCTTGAACCCAAGAGTCTGAGGTTGCTGTGAGCTAAGCTGATGCCACAGCACTCTAGCCTGGGCAACAGAGTGAGACAATGTCTCAAAAACAATTCATCAAACAGAAAAACCTTCCATCAGTGACCTCAACTTCCATTATAACCCCTTTCTGTCCATCAAATATTCCAGTCCTCATTTCCTACTCAAAAACCTAACTAACACCTCTTATATGAATGGAACAGTTCTCTCCTATGACCAAGCTCCTTCTCCTCTCTCACTACTACTACAGAAAACTCCTTCATAAAAATGTTCTTAGTTAACATATCTTCACATATTTGTTAAAATTAAACATTTCTAGAAGTATACAGAGTAAAAAGTGAACATCCCCCCCAAAAAAGGACTTTAATCTCAGTCTTTATAGCATATAAAAATAGAAATATTCTATAGATATTATATTGAATATGGAAATTTTTTTATAACTTAACAATGAACATCTTTCCACATTACCAAATAGAGATCTACTGCATTCTTTTTTTTTTTAATTGTTAAATCATAGCTGTGTACATTTATGCAATCAAGGGGTACAATGTGGTTTCATATACAATCTGAAATATTCTCATCAAACTGTTCAACGTAGCCTTCATGGAATTTTCTTAGTTATTATATGTAGATATTTGTATTCTGTATTCAGTAGGTTTCCCCTGTACCCATTCTAACATGCACCATAGGTGTAGCCCCACTCATTACCCTCCCTCCACCCGATTCATTGCATTCTTAACAGCTAAATGGTATTCCACTGGGCAGATTCATTACACATTATTTAATCAACTAATAAACATCATTTTTTGCTGTAATGAACAGTGCTGTAAATAAAAACTTTATAAACATATTTTCATGCAATTGTACGAATATATCAGTTGGACAAATCTCTATTCCTAGTATTATTAACTGGGGAATAGAAATTGCTAGGTCATAGGATACACACATTTTAAATTCCAATAGACATTTTTAAATTTACCTCCAAGAGCACATTTCTGCCAATGATGTGTGAGAGTTCCAAATTTCCCACATCCTATTTATTATTGGCTACCATCAACTTTTTGAAGCTGTGTCATTCTGATAGGTAAAGTGGTAACTATATTTATTCAAGTGATTTAAGATTACTGAATTTTCCTAACTGCTAAAACCATTCTCTTCCACCTGGTTTTACTGTAACATTTGGAAAAGGAATAAATTTTGTCCTTTAAAAAAATAAAGATTACTGAATTTATAGCTTAAATATTTTGACTTTCAGTAGTTGTAACCTAAGCTAAACTGCATATGAAGAAAAAAATTCAAGAATATTAACAGTATTAACTAGGGAGACTGGTAATATTTCACCAATTTGGGATTTTTAGCGTGAAACAGAAAATGATACCAACTACAAATGAAATTGATGTGTTCATTTAAACATGCTTATTACTGTTCACTTGAAATGTTTTGTTATAAGCTTTTCAAGGTACACAATACTTCTTGTAATCAAAACTGAAGAATTTATTGCTGGTCTGAGGCTTGTTTTATTTTACACTTAAATAGAATTTACCTTTTTCTACAAATAGCAGATAACAATAATTAAAAGAATTTAATAGTGACCTACTCAAATAAGGCAATCATCTTGGGAGTAAACTTTTACGTAATTCAAGCTTTATGAAAAGCCAATAAATAGCCAGGTGGGGCAGCTCACACCTGTAATCATAGCACTCTGGGAGGCCAACTTAGGTAGACTGCTTGAGTTCAGGAGTTTGAGACCAGCCTGAGCAAGAGTGAGACCCTGTCTCTACTAGAAATAGAAAATCTAGCCGGGCATTGTGGTAGGCAACTGTAGTCCAGCTACTTGGGAGGCTGAAGCAAAAGGATTAGCAACTTGAGGGTGCTGCTTGCTATGTTGCCTCGGCATATACCCAGGGCGACAGAGTGAGACTCCTGTCTCAAAAAAAAAATAATAATAATAATAATTGAAAATTGGATTCTCCCAATAAAGCCTTAAGTAGTCAAAGCTTGAAAGGGTTAATTTAAAATAAGCAAAGAAAATAACAACAAAAAACCCTATAGCAGATCTTGCTGAAATACTTTTTTAAAGAAAACTAAATGAGCTTAATCTTTACAAAAGTTATTTTATCAATCAAAGTTATCTTAATTCTACAAAGAAAGGAGAGGGCTTTGACTTCATGCCATCAATTCCTTAGAACCTTACCTTTTTCATCAAATTTGGCCATAAATCAAACTTCTGTGTGTCCCTGTTTCCAAAAGATTCCTCTTGCAGAAGAGGTCAAACATGGAAGAGTAACTGCCTAAGCAAGTAGTGACGTGTTCCTTAACAGTATGCAAAGAATATGGAGTCCTGGGTTAATCTCTGGAACTCAATCTACACCTTGATCTTGACTTTGAGCCAGATCTAGAATGGGGTCTTAAAGTCGCTCTTTTCGGTGGTGGGGACACAGAATGAACTTTTGAAGGTGGAAGAAGTAAAGGTGAATTGGAATGAGACTGGCTCTTTCATCTGGATTTTGACTTTACATCACCTTTTCCATTTTCTTTGGGCGATCCAGTCCTTGACTGAGACCTGCTTCAAGATTTCTCATACACCTTAGATCTGAATCCGGAAGATCAGGAGCCACGATCAAATTTGGCTTTAGACTTGCTCTTTGAACTAGATTTCCTGCCTTTTGATGGAGAACATGACCTGGATCCAGAGGGACTTTTCGAGATGTGACTATGCCTGCGACTCCTACTTTGTGACCTCCTAGATTGAGACCTAGATCTGTTCCCAGAATAAGGCTGCCTATGGCTTGCGCATGGCTTATCTTCACTAAGCCTAATATTTCTGCCACCTATTTCAGTACCATCCAGTAGGAACAAAACTCAATTATGCCCTCATTTGTGCTTTCCTTATGAGCAACAGCATAGGTTACCTCACCTGCCTGTCGCATAAAATCCTTTAAATCTTGCCAACTGCAGCCTGGCTTGGTGGCTCATGCCTGTAATCTTAGCACTCTGGGAGGCCGAGGCCGGTGAACTGTTTGAGCTCAGGAGATCAGACCAGCCTAATCCATAGCAAGACCTGTCTCTACTAAAAATAGAAAAAATTGGCCAGGCATACGGACTCCTGGCTCTAGTCTCAGCTACTCCGGAAGCTGAGACAAGAGGATTGTTCAAATCCACGAGTTTGAGATTGCTGTGCGTTATGACACCAGGGCACTCCAGCCAGGGCGACAGAGTGAGACTCTCACTCTTAAAAAGAAAAAAAAAAAATATATATATATATATAGAGAGAGAGAGAGAGAGAGACCTAGATCTGTTCTTTCTAACCATCTATCTATAGCCAACTACAAGGACTAGAAAGGTTTTCTACAATAAGCCTGTACTCTGTACCAACAGGTGGCCCCTATTTGTCTCCGCCCTAAGCCCTCCGGCCGCATCTCCACCACTGTGGCTTCCGCGGCTGCGGTAGTGCTGCGTGGCCGGGCGTGCTCGACGATCACGCGTTCCGTTCGACACAGGGCCCCCTAGCGGCCAGCTCCTCACGGTTCGGCTCGTTGGTGTCACCGGAGTCTTGGAGCTCTACTCATTTTTTAGGTCTACTTTGAGAAGGCAGCGACAGCCACCGAAAAGTGCTAGATGTACTTCTGGAAATTATAGCCCAGGCGTCCTAAGTAGATGCGCGTGGTACGTCCGTGGCTGGCAGGGGGCCCACAGGCTGGCTACTGAACAGCAGACCGGTGAGGGTGTGGGGATGGCGAAAGCTGGAACACGCACCTCACACCATAGCAGCAGCCAAGTCCATCCACACAATGTATGTAATACATTTTAGAAACATCTCTTAAGGATCATATTCAATTCCATAGTCATATATTCACTTTTCTTCTTTATTTGTTTGTATAACACGCCTCTCCAATCAGTTCACTTGGATGATATTTACTTTTTTTTTTTTGCAGTTTTTGGCTGGGGGTGGGTTCGAACCCACCACCTCCACCATATGGGCCTGGCGCCCTACTCCTCTGAGCCACAGGCGTCACCAGATACTTTGCTTTTTTATATGCTATGGTATTAGCCTGACCTTTGACCTCTTATGTTACAAGAGTACAATAACTGTCTAGCCACGAGCATTCAATATAATTAAGACAGTTGATATAGATGGTTATATATTAGAACATAGAAAAAAGAGTAAGGCTAAGTGTGGTGATTCACACCTGTAATCCCAGCACTTTCAGAGGCTACCACATTAGAATTACTTGATGGCAGCAGTTCAAGACCAGTCTGGACAACACAGTAAGATCCCAACTGGGCGTGGTGGTGCATGCCTATAGTCCCAACCCCTGGAGAGGCTGAGGCAAAAGGATGGCTTGAGCCCAGGAGTTCCAGGTTGCTGTGAGCTACAATGATGCCACAGCACTCTACCCAGAACTGTCTCAAAAAAAAAAAAAATTGTTTTTTTTTAATTAGCAGAGCATGGTGGTGCACGTCCTGTAGTCACAGCTACTTGAGAGACTGAAGCAAGAAGATCACTTGAGCCAGGAGCTCAAGATTGTAGTAAGCTGTGATTGCACCACTGCACTCTAGCCTGGGTGACAAAGCAAGACCCTGTATCAAAGGGAAAAAAAAGAAAAAAGAAAAGGAGAGTAGGCTGTAAATCTTAGCAATACTCATCCATAGGGATGTTCTACACATTCTGGTTTATAAAAATAAAACATTAATGAAGCATCACTTAACTGTATAAATGCTTACATAAATGAGATGACCTGTTTGTGAATGCTTATTTCCTGTGGAGGACTACATGTTTATGATTACAATGCTATTAGCAATGATGGCTGAATTGAGCTATTCACACGTTTTCCTACCTGATCTTCTTTGTGGCTACCCCTAGGTAATTACCCCTAGGTAATTTTTGTCAAGAAAAATCTAATAACCTTTCACAGGGACTTTGACCTTATCATCCTGATAAATCAGTATCTACAACTGCAGAAATAAATACCACAAATTATCTAGAAAGGTTTTGCTTCAAAACTGATGTCAATAAACCCCTATCTACTCTTCCTTTAATTTTCAACTAAAATTTATATTCACAAAACAAACTGATTCTTAGAGACTTTATTTCAAAGTCAAAGCTTTTATTACTATTTATTTATTTATTTATTTTTTATTTCTTTGCAGTTTTTGGCTGGGGCTGGGTTTGAACCCGCCACCTCCAGTATATAAGGCCAGCGCCACCCCTAAGCTTTTGCTATTTTAAAGTGTCCATGTGGCCCATCCAAGGGAACACATGACAGATCCTACACATCTTTCCGAGCTCAGTGACTGAAAGAAAGAGAACGGGAGGCAGGAAAGAACAGGACATCAATGTGATAAAAATGCTAAAACAAAGGTATAAATTATCTTTTGGTCACTCTCTGCTGCATTTTTCAAAAGCTGACATAAGAGTAGGGGCTATTCTTCCTTTGGATAGATATGAGGATCATATAAAAACAGCTTCCTAACTCACTAGCCATGGTGCTACCCTCCCATCCCTCACACAACTTGCTCAGCAAGAGAAGCAAGCACTGCTGGGTTCTAAAGACAATGACTGAAAGCACTGTGTTCTGATGATGAAAGTGAGTAACGAAGACCAGCTTCGTGGGCTCTAAACTATGCCAGACTGCCCTGCTAATCCTCCCCAAATCCCACAACGTTGGGGTGGGGGTGGGGGACAGAATAGAAAACAATCCAAAACTGAATCAAGGACAGGAGCTCTAGGTTACAGAAGATCATAATATTCCCATTTGAATGTGGGGAAGAGATGGTGGAGTGGAGAAAGGATATATACAAAAGCCTTTAAAACATCACACAAAAATGAATTTTATCCCTGATCCTTCTGATGTGCTAACCAACATCTGCCCCTAATCATTTGCCAGCCCTGGCTGCAGGGAAGGCACAGAGTAGCAGGCATTTTCACACAGTAAGTCTGGAAGACATGCTACTAGAGTGTAAATTACTAATTAGCTCAATAGAAGACAAAGAGAGAAAATACCTGTCACATAATGCTGTTTACAGCTTGACATATAATAAAGATCAACCCTGAAAATTTGAAGAGAGCGTCTTACTTCCAGACTTCTATTAACATGTGAATAGAAAAGGAACAGTTTTACAGTCTTTAAAAACTGCCCATGTCTCAGAAACAATAATGAACTGCTAGAAAGATGCTTCCTAAATAATTTATAATTTTCTCATCTTTATGAAAGGGAAGTGTTTTTAATTATTACAATCAGCTTTAATAAGGATCTGTATATCACAGCTTTGATGATGGCTTAAAGAGAGGGAGAAAAAAAAAATAAGCCCACAAGTGCTGTATTTTATATTTCTCAGAATACAACTAATATTCCTTTCACTTAAACTGACAGGACTTTCTGCATGCCATGCCTTTTTCATATGGACAGGCTATCATTTTCATGAGGACTAGGGATGACTGCAGATGGGGAGGGAGTAAGTTAAATTTCTTTATATGACATAATTGAAAAGACTCCTAAAATTTGGGTTTATTTTGAGGGAAGGTAGGTAATAGAATGTTAAGATACGTCATTCATCCCCTCACCATAAATAAGACATTAAACCTACTTGCATAAATCCTAACCAGTGTTCTTTTTTTTTTGGAGACAGGGTCTTGCTCTATCTCCTAGATTAGAGAACAACAGTACAGGGGCATCATCATAGCTTACTGCAACCTCAAACTCCAAGGTTTGAGGGGTCCTCCAGCCTTAGCGTCCTAAGTAGCTGGGACTACAGGTGCGCAACCACCATACCCACCCAATTTTTCTATTTTTGGTAGAGACAGAGGTCTCAGTCTTGCCCAGACTGGTCTCAAACTTCCTGGACTTAAGCAATCCACCCACCTCAGCCTCCCAAAGTGCTAGGATTACAGGCATGAGCCACCATGCCAGGCCTCAGCCAATGTTCTTAAAGCATCTTGAATTTTTATCTTTCCCAGCTCCTTGAAGCTACATAAGAATCTTCAAACCATATATTTCACCTAAATAATTATTGGTCAGGGTAATGAAAGGCTCATGGTTCCTATTTCCCACACAACAATCACCCATATATCTTCAATAGCTAGCATGTTCTAAGGACATACCCACATGTAAGCAGATCATGACATGAGCCGGGGAGGCTCCTAACAGAGGGTTACAATTTTTGCATTCACAGGTGAGAATATACTGAAGACAGCAGAGCATCAAACTACCAAAAAAAAAATCCATTATTTACCTAATCTTCAGATTCCTTTGCTTTTAGTGCTGACTAAAATCAAGCACACACCAAACTATGTGATATACTCAAAACCTTCTTCCCTTTTCTCTTTAAAATTAAAGCATTCATATGCACTTTCTTCAATTTTACTTACTTAAAAATACTCAAAAGTGAGAGAAAATAATAATGCAAACAAGGCAAAATGAAAACAATAGATGGTTTTGAGTAAGCCTATATAGAAGTGCCTTGTATCATTTTTGCAACTTTTCTATAAGTTTGAAAAATTGTAACAAATAAAAAAAAAAATAGAATATTAACAACAGAGGGTCTCTACCAGGTTGTTTTGAGTTTGAAATAATTCATACACTTAGCTAATGCCAAATATTTAGTAAATAGTAATTGTTAGGACGTGGCTCACGCCTGTAATCCCAGCACGCTGGGAGGCTGTGCCTCACACCTGTAATCTCAGCACTCTGGGAGGCTGAGGTGGGTGGACTGCCTGAGGTCACAAGTTAGAGACCAGCCTGAGCCACAGCAAGACCCTACCTTTAAAAATAGCCCAGCATTGTGGTGGGGGGCCTATAGTTCCAGATACTTGGGAAGATGAAGCAACAGAATCACTTGAGCCCAACAATTAAGAGGTTGTTATGAGCTATGACAACTCTACCAACGGCGACAAAGTGAGACTCTGTCTCAAAACAAAAAAATAATTAATTAATTAATTAATTAGTAGTTTTTTTTGTTTGTTTTTAACAAGTAGATCAATTTATTTAACTGATTAAAGCATACATAATGAGTTCGGCACCTGTAGCTCAGCAGCTAGGGCGCCAGCCACATGCACCAGAGCTGGCGGGTTTAAATCCAGCCCAGGCCTGCCAAACAACAATGACAACCACAACCAAAAAATAGTTGGGAATTGTGGCAGACACTTGTAGTCCTAGCTACCCGGGAGGCTGAGGCAAGAGAATCGCTTAAGCCCAAGAGTTTGAAGTTGCTGTGAACTGTGACACCATGGCACTCTACCCAAGGCAACATAATTAGACTCTGTCTCAAAAAGATAAAAATAAAAAGAATAAAGCATACACAAATGGGCTCAGCGTCTATAGCTCAGCAGCTAGGGCACCAGCCACATACACCAGAGCTGGCAGGTTCGAATCCAGCCCAGGCCTGCCAAACAATGATAGTTACAACCAAAAAAAAAAAAAAAGCTGGGCATTGTGGTGGGCGCCTGTAGTCCTAGCTACTTGGGAGGCTGAGGCAAGAGAATCTCTTAAGCCCAAGAGTTGACAGGTTGCTGTGAGCTGTGACGCCATAGCACTCTACCCATGGTGACAGCTTGAGACTTTGTCTCAAAGAAAAAAAAAAAAAGCATACACAAATGGCCATAACATATTACTGAGGCACAAAAACAGAAGATAGTAGTAATAGGACAGCACCCATAGCTCAGTGAGTAGGGCACCAGCCACATACACTCAGGATGGCAAGTTTGAACCTGGCCTGGGCCAGTTAAACAACAATGAAAACTGCAACAAAAAAACATAGCTGGGCATTATGGCTGGCGCCTGTAGTCCCAGCTACTTGGGAGGCTGAGGCAAGAGAATCGCTTATGTCCAAAAGTTGGAAGTTGCTGTGAGCTATGATACAACGGCACTCTACTAACATGATATAGTGAGATTTTTGTCTCAAAAAAAAAAAAAAAAAAAGATAGTAATAATCTTTCAACTACATACCTCTTATAGTACATAACAAATACAGAGCCTTTTCCTAGCTACAAAGATACACAATCTATAATGCAGCAAGACATTTTTAACTCATTTTGGATTATTTTATAAATATAATTTTGGAATGAAAAAAATAGAAGGATGTGAGAACTTTGATATAATCTTTACATTATACATAACCCTAATAGTGTTTGCCCCAGGTTCTCCATCTAGAAAGGAACTGAGAAAAAGTTAATAACAGAACCACAATGATAATTTAAGGGCTGGCAAACAAAACCTGTTAAGTATAGAATTTGAAGAGAAGCATGCTAACGAATGACTTCACAATAGGCAAACAGAGGTAAAATCAGAGCACAGACTCTGCTGGCAAAATGCTAAGGTTGACATTTGGTAGAATTCTACCTTCTAAACGGAAAAAAAGATTAAATGTATCACTGGGTTCAGATTTAACAAAAGGCAGTATTATTAGTGCTAAAAAATTATTACCTTACCAAACTAGTAGTTATAGAAATGTCTGAGTACAACCTTGGGCAAGTCATTTAATCTCAAGGACCTTCTATTTCATCACATACAAAATGAGAATAGTTCAACTATACCACAAGACTATGGGGAAAGGACCAAGGAAGGGGAAGGGAGGGGGGAGGTT
>CAUYPK010148220.1:0-18441 GCA_963574355.1 Loris lydekkerianus | reverse complement strand
ATGTAGAATACAAGTGTCTACATACAATAACTAAGAAAATGCCATGAAGGCTACGTTGAACAGTTTGATGAGAATATTTCAGATTGTATATGAAACTAGCACATTGTACCCCTTGATTGCACTAATGTACACAGCTATGATTTAACAATAAAAATAAATAAATTAAATAAATAAATAAATAAAAAAGAAAATATTTTAGAAGAAATAGAGAATTGGGATTTAAACAGTATTCAAGGTTTTCTACTTTTTAAAATAAAACTGGGTTTTAGAAAACACACTTCAAGGAAAACTAGACTTACAGGTATATAATTCAAGATCTCATCCCCCCAATTATAATGTAACAAATTACTTATAAAAATGTTTCATATCTAATGTGTACTTCCTTTGTTTAGAGCACCAATCTAAGCTTTCTCTGCTCATTGTATATGTGAGTTCACTAATGCTCATAATGCAATGAAAGAATTACTGATATCATCATTTGACTGAAGGAAATTTTGGCATAAAGAGGAAAAAATAACCTCTCTGAGGTTATAGGGAATTTTAAAAAATATTCTTTAACCCTAACTGGTCAAAACTATGTAGAAAATAAGATTTCCCACAAAACACATCATCTGACATTGCATTTCTTTGCTTTTACCTTAGAAGACAATAGATATAATACAACTGAACTCCATGATCACAGAAAATGAAAGAGATGTTGGTGTAAACAAAGATGGTTATATGTTTGTGTGTATGTTTGGGGTGTGTGTGTGTAGATGTATCCATGTAATTTTATCCATAGATGT
Source organism: Loris lydekkerianus (assembly GCA_963574355.1). NCBI lineage: Eukaryota > Metazoa > Chordata > Mammalia > Primates > Lorisidae > Loris > Loris lydekkerianus. The sequence goes on along the minus strand of CAUYPK010148220.1, from coordinate 17,656 downwards.
ACATTTATGTATTTATATGACCATATATTCTGCATATGTGTGTAAAGCATTTATCTTTGATAAGCTAATGTATATTGTGATTTATCAAGAGGAAGATACAAGCATTATTTAGTCAAAATATTTATTGAATTCCCACTGCATTCTAGGTATTGGGCTAGGGATTAAGGATGCAAAAAATCAGAGACATATCTACAAATGACTGCTGGAGAAGTCACATATGCAGAGGCAACTAAGAAATATAATGTGCAATCAGAAGGTATAAAAGATAATTTTAGGAAATTTTTGAAAGAAGTGACACTCAAGGTAAAGTTGAAGAAAAAAAAGCAGCAGAATGAGTCACTTAGCTGAAGAGAAGGGAACACAACCGGGAAGAGACACACGGCGTGCAAAGTTGCTGAGGCAGTAGAGAGAATGGCAGATTGAGGTAGTTGTGAAAAGTCAAATAGATTAGAAAGAGGGAAAAGATATTTGCAGATGGTGAGTCCTACGACTGTGGCAGGGTCAGAGACCTGGTGAGATCTGATAAAGATTTTGGATTTTTGTATTCATCCAGTTAAGGAATTGTATCAAATGTATGCTAGTATCAATTATTCATAAGATAAAGAGAAAGTGCCACTTACCTTGTGGTTCACTTTAATAATAAGACATATTTACTCTGCCTCCCAACTAGATGTTGAATCTCTGCCTCGCTCCCTGTTAGTTGCTACCAGACTTCTATAAATCACCATCCATCCTTTTTCAATCTCATTGTAACAATTATCAGCTAACTGTTCTGCACTTAAGTTGGGGGAGGAATTTCCATGTTTAGTCTCAGCTCAGGACCCCAAAATAATATCAACATCTAAATCAGACTATATCCCCACAAGCTCTGCTTAAATACTTCCCACGACTGCCCAGGGCTAATAAGCGCCAGTGCCTCCCCCGGCCTTCAACACCCTCTGGCTTTTGTGCCTAAGTCTCCAACCGACCTTCCTCCCACCTCGCTCTTGAGACTTTGCACCTGCTATTTATCTGCTTTCTCTCAGACATTTTGGAGTAAAGACATTATAAGGGCATAAAAACGAAGGGGGGCAGCAGACAATAATACATTTTCCATCAAACAATATAAGATTTGTAAAATTATCTTTTGCTTAGTTATATCATCTCTTAGGTTTTTAGGACTTTTTCAAGGAGTGTCTGAATATCTTAAAATTCAGAATATTAAAACACAAAGACTGACTTCTGATTTTTCAAAGTTTGTAATTGGAGTATACTTAAAAGGTTATAATAATCTCTAATTTTTTCCTTTTTATACGTAGATATGCATTTCCCTGGGTTCCCCCTTTTTTTTTTTTTTTTTTGGTACATGTGAATTAAGAACCTAAATTAACACTGAGGCATACTTTCCACTGCCCTTGTTAATTATGAAACTTTACTCTTAGGACTTTTAAAAATGCTCTGTCAAACAATAGATGGACTGCTAATGTCCTTGAGTGTTGCTCTCTCCAGCTGATGCTGTGACCTGGGTGTGCTTCCGGAGTGGATTACTCAGTGTAAGTAAGTAGCACACTCTGTAAACAGCAAGCTAACGCGGTCTGCGCGGGCTATGTTTTGTGACTCTTCATGGGCTACAGGAAATCAACTCTGCCCTAATTTCCTACATGAGTCAATGGGGTGGAAGCCAGGGGAATACAAGCTAATATGACCTTTAAATACCTTCCTATGGTACAAAACTTCAGAAGAAAAAATTTCTAAAGAAGTACATTGCCCTTTGGTATCAGTAAAAGGAATGTTTGCTGTTAATAGTAAAGTTTAAAATTCTGTAGTTAAGTCTTAGTAATAGTAATCACCTTAAATTCACCGAATGTATTTATAGAAATATTGAAAGGCTTGGAACTGGATAGAATACCTAATCAAAAGTAGTTACATCTAGTCACCTTGATGGGTACCCAACGTTAATATAATATGCATATAGTGTGACTCTTTGCAGTATTATTACTAATTTTTCTTTATCTTTACTTGGTTATCAGGGTCTTGATTTCTCATCAGATTTCTTAGATGCTCCCATAGTATTAGAATTGAAAATTATATCCTCCATCTGTAAACTTGACACGTACACACATTAGTTACGAAGACTAATATAAACTTTTAAAACAGAGGATGAGTTTTCTAACAAAAAGTTGGTAATATGGATGTATGGCTGTCACTGGCCACAAGGTTTTCCCTATGGAAAAACAAACAAACCAAAGCATGTCTGAACCACTCAAGTGGCAGCTGCAGAACTCACAGGCACAGCTGAAACTTCAAGATAGGAAACTCCAGAATCTCACTTACACTTCCAGGTAAACATCCCTGAATAACAGAATACAAAAGACTGAGAGAAAAGAATTGGACCCTTCTTCAGTCTAGGTAGAAGGAGATAATGACAAATTTATCCCAATCCTGAATGATCACATGGGGAATTTGTTCTGTCTTGAAAAATATCATTTTGAATGTGGCTTTAGCAAATTATTTAATCCAGAACACAAACTGTGAATAATTTTCAGCAAAAGTTCACAATTGCACTGGCATGCTAATTGCCCTAATGATGGCCAAAAAGGGGAAAAATTTGAAGAATTCTAATTCAAGAGTAGAATTAGTGTAAAGAACAAAAAGTTGATTTTTCTGAACTTCCGCATTCATTCAAAAACATTTTGAAAGGAATATGCCAAGACTGAGCTACCTGCGGGTTTGGAGAGAAAAGATTGTCCATTGACACGAAGAGAAAAAAAGCTGTTGCCCAACTTTCATCCATCAAACTGTCACTCAGAAGTCAGGTTTGCATTTGGACTCTGCTATCTGACTTCCAGGGATTGGAGCAGTGATGAGCTCTCAATCCAACCTAGGATAACAAAATCTCTCCCCTGTGAAATTGGGAAGACAGCTAAAATTTCTGTAGCTGGACTCATAAAGTAAGTTCTGTGATCCAGACTGGCAGGCTGGCCATATTGTGTTTAGCCAAGTGGACAGAATCATGGACAGCTTGTCTACAAAGAGAAAGAGAGAGTGCTGAAGTAGACTAAGAAAAAACAAATACGATGGACTGAAAAACCTCCCTTGGCCTCTGTTAGAATTTCATCTGCTTTTCTCTGTTTTCCTGATGATCTGCTGTCCTCCAGCCTCTAGGTCCCATTAAACATTTCTAAGTCCTTATTGAAGAATCTTCTCCCTTTTCCTTAATCCAAGTACACTATTCTCTGTTCATTAAAACAAAGGAAATGCAACTAATATAAGGGCATCTTAGTCTAATGTAAAGACATAACCTAAATCCAAAGTTGCAATATAGGTGCTGAGCAGTAAAGAAAGAATGTAGAGGGGGTCCAAATTTGTAGTGGTCCAAATTAAGTTATAAGGGAAGAGGGTATTAGGGGTAAGGCAGCAGGCAGTGTCCAAGATAGAAAAATATTTCCAGAGTGAAGCATGCTGTGGATTTGGCCCTTGGTCCGCAACTAAAATATACAGCAGAAAAAGACACCAAGGACAAGAAAATATATGCAGGGCCTGAGAATGCTTATGGTTGAATTTGGGGTTCTGTCAGTATCTTTGTATCTGGGGAAAGACTTCCAGCTAGCAATCACCCCGCAGCAGACAGCCCAGTTAGGGTAATAAAAGGGTAAGTACAGCAAAAACCACACACGTGCACACCCACAAAAGGGGAAATACATCACATACATCACACACAAACATGTGCACACATAAACATACACGCACTCCTGTTTGCCAAGGCCTTGAGCCAGTAACTAGAATGGTGGCTATGAATTCAGTTATCTCCCTTTCCTTGAGATGCTGCAAATATGCAAAATGTTAAGTCAGCACAGGTGTTATCAATGGAAAATAAAATCCACCCAACATTATTAAGATAAACTTTGTTAAGATAAAATGTTATCACTGCTGCCAAAGAAGGAAAATCCGCTGTGTATTTGGCCTCTGCTATAAGAAACGTGATTTCTGTAACGGTTCTGTGCTCGACTCCTCTATTGCAGTTGGCTGTGGGTTTCCTCTAGGGTTTCTAACTGGTTGGGATCAAGCTCTTTACCACAATTCCTTCCCCACAACCCCCAAAATACAAGAAGAATTTGAGTTAGGTGATACCAGATCTATTATTCATCAAAGGATCTAGAATATCTGTTTGAATGCCTCAGTTTCTCACCAACAAAACCTAACCCAACTCCCCATTTTCATTAGTCAAAATGTGATGTTTAATGAATATTGAAAACAAAGTCAGTTAGCTTTTATGATTTTTATCAAATTTCACCATGTTTTTGTCCTTTCTGGTGTGAAAATGCTAAATTTGGAGGCCAGAAGTTTCATTCTCGAAAGAAATATGGGGAGTAAAACAAACAAAATGAAAACAAAATAAAACAAACAGGCAAAAACAAGAAAATAATCCACTTAAATGAATTGAGGGAGTCCACATCTTCCCCCTCGACAATAGAACTATAATGTTTTTTGATCCCAAGAGTCCCAATATATCCTTCACCAATTCTTTCTGTGCTGTCTCTTCTTTTTTGGAATAAGAAGCCTAATGTGGAGAAATACATGCAAATCTATTATTGTCAATGTTACTGACTCATGTAACATTTTAAATCTTAAAAAAAAATTCTTACAAGGTTTTTTTTGTTGTTGTTATTATTCTCCTGATTTTACCAAAGAATGTGAGAAGTTAAGAGATGTTTTTAATAGTCTCTTTGTTTATGGCCTGCCACAGTCAAGACATATGATCCAACATTTTTGGACTCCTAACATGAGCCCCTTAAGGCTTTGAATTTTTCAAGGATACCTTACTCCACTAGTAAGCATGGCAGTGGAGTAATTGACATCATTTAGAATTCATATTTTGCCATTCTGCAGAATTTTTTAAAACATAGCTGTTATATATGCTATCAGAAATAGATTAACCTATCTTAATTTATTTTGGCATTGCATTGCTTCTTTAGAAGTCTCAGTCATCTCCAAAATCAAGCTGAACCAGACTTTTTATTTGTTTGTTTTTTCTGAGACAGAGTCTCATTCTGTTTCCCAGGCTAAAGTGGTATGGAGTCAGCCTAGCTCACAGCAACCTGAGACCTGGGTTTAAGCCATCCCCCTGCCACAGCCTCCAGAATAGCTGGGACTACTGGTTCTTGGCTAGTTTTTCTATTTTTAGGAGAGACAGCATTTCACACTTGCTCAGGCTGGTCTTGAACTCCTAAGTTCAAGTGATCTTCCTGCCTTACCCTCCTGGAGTGCTAGGATTATAGGCTTGAGCCACGGCACCAGCCACTGACCCCCTATTTTTAAGACTAGACAGAGACTGCTGTCTAATGACTCATTTTCAGCTGTCTCCAATAATATCTGGAGTCATACTGATCATTATAGCTCACCAAATAATATTATTTTGAAGCAATTTACTAGATATTTTCTCTAATTCCCTTCATCTAAGACCTGTTAAAATGTGCCTTTTCTATTCTTTCCAGTTTATATTTAATTTATCTATTCTGTGAAGACAAAACATACAAACCCTTTCTGGGCACCACGGGTTCATCAGCCCCTTCCTCTGTTCAGCACGTTACATTTTTAATGGTGATGGTTACCTACATTCAGACACAAATATTTTCCCCAGCAATAGTGGTGGACCATACTGCTCAGGCCATGAACTAACATGAGCTAATGCCTGAACTACATAGTTTGTGAAACAGTTTTTCATCCATGCCGAGCAACAGCGTCAAGAGAATAATAGACACCAAGACTTTAATGCTATGCTATTATTATTTTTGCTATAGGCGTCATTAAGCAAATTCCAGTCAATGAAATTAAAGAAGATATTGACCCACAAGGCTTGCTGTTGTGTTGCATGGCTATGTTTGTTTGTTCATTTGGGGTGTGTGTATGAGTGTACATGTCTATTTGTGTATGTCTGGTGTAAGTAGCACCCCCACAGTGGACCAGTTCCCTACACTGACCACCTCCTTAAGTTGACCTAATTTTCATCGACCAGACAAGCACCACATGAATATATCAGTACAGTAAGCTTAGCTCCTTATGTTGACCACCTCCATATGTTGACCAGTTTGTTACAGTCCTTTGAGTATCAACTTACAGAGGTTCTATATTACATGGCACACCTAAACAAGAAATGATGATTCATGCCTACATTGCCTAAATTCTAAATCACCAGACAGTCCTTCTGGGTATTACTTCCTTAAGAAATTAAGGAGACTGGCATTTTCTTCAGAAATAACATATGTTCTGGCCTTGACATGAGTTAAAAAGAGATGAGGAACACCAATCCCAGTGACATCCTCCTCTCTGTCCCCAAAGCACATTAATGTGTGCTTGTGTGCACACAAATGTGTATGTTTATAATCTTCACATTAGTCTCCAACCAGATCTAAAAATTCTACCCATAGAATTAAAGGCTCCAAAAAGGCAAACTTCATCCTCTTGCCTTAGAATAACTCATAAATCTGTATGTAATCCTCCTAGGCATCCACAGTGCCACAGGTCCTATTGGTAATTCTTTTCTTTACCTCCCTAATAACTCATTGTTTTCCAAAGCCATTTCCTCCTGCTACAAAGAGAACTATAATTGCAAAATGCCCTTTTCCCTCCCCTTGTTTGGATCATTTTTAAACTTTTATATTAATAAATAATCTCCTTCTACACTTTTCTCTTTGAAAAATTTAAAGTTTGATATATTTCAGTCTCCCTGAATTATAAATAGCCCCATTTTCCTTCAGCATTTAGATTTTATTAGTTTTTTGAAAAATATTAAATTAACATGCTGAATAATAAAAGAGTCAATAAGATGTTTTTTACAAGCTTTGCATATAAATTTGAGGAAAAGATTGTTGAAGAGCTGACAGATTGAAGACAGTCATAGTTAATGGATATATAGCGCAGGATAAATTGCATTCTTTATGGAAATTCATAGCTCATAATGTCTGAAGACCATTTCCTTTCATCAGGGCAAATGGTGACAACAGATGACAAAAACAAAAGAAACTTCTATGTTACTCTTGAATGAAGGGTCCAAATAGGATTTTTAAAAGTAAATGTATAGGCCACGTGAAATTCATAAATAGATACTTTATTAATCTGTGGTTTGAAAGAACCACAGGTACTTCACTTGTCCTTGAATTCCAGTACCTCATTTTTAACTGTACTTAGTTTACATTTTACTTACAGAGATTAATCTTTTCTTTGGCTAAGTGCATTGAAATCATGTGCACTAACTATGTAAATGATGCTAGGGAATGTATCCCCCAAGTATGAAATAAAGCTCTAACTAGATAATGCTAATAAATATTAATATATGGAGATAGCGAAGGAATAGTAAATGATTAAGCTGCCGAAAATAAGAATAATAACATACCTAAAGTCCTCTAGGCAGTCGTTCAGTATTTTAGGGCTCTACAAATATTAACAAAAGCAAAGCCTGCAGAGAATTGTATGTCCTAAAGCTTTATAACTTGAATCACCATGAGATGAGGAATGGGCAGTAGTTAGGACAAAACAGGTGAAAGATTGACTTCCTTATTTGGAGCTGGTAATTAATTCTGATAGATAGAGTCTATTTTTCATCTTTCCATAGTCAGGTTTTCTTCCAGAGAAATAATCACTCTCCAGTCTTTTTCTGGAAGAAAAAAAAAGTAGTATTTTGTAGGTTTTAAGAGTCTCTGGAGAATTCACGTTTACTCTAACCGCACTACCCATTTTTTTCCCCCAGATAATTGCATTATAAATACTGGAGTAAAAGGAATTGGCTGGTACTGAACAGAATGTAGAAAACTCTGTCACCCAAACACCAAAAAAGATTCCATGGGTGCCTTCCATCTTTGCAGGTTCACAGAGCAAAAGATGAAATGAGGGGGAATCTCCCTAACTCCTTAGTGTAAGTCGGTGCCATAGAAGCAGCCTTATATTTATTTTTTATTGGTTCTAGTATTTGAAGAATATCGTGCCCAGGCCATAACAAATAACAACAACTCAAGAGTGCATTCTCTCCACTGCCCTGCTTGGGGAATGTTTCCAATGTACTCTTATATTGCTAACCTGACGGATGAGTGGATTGGTGGGTCTTCTAAGAAAAAATTTGTACCCAGCCGTAATGTTTTGTTTCCGTATTAAAGAAGTGATGAGAGTAGATGATAGTGACCTTGCTTGGAAGCCAGATCAATGCTCAGGCTTCTCATAACACGGCTTCGCTCCCAACGCCATCTCAGTCCCATCAAGGAAAAGACAGAAAATTACACTAGTACATAGTAGTAGTGTGCTAAAAAGTTATGAGTAGTATCATGAGATTATTTTCCATCATTGCAAGATTTGAGAAGAATGCCTACCATGCGCCATATTAACCATCTCCCCACAGTCTGTACCTTAAATAAATAAAATGAGTTGGTGATATTAAAAGCCAGTATTTTTAATTACAGAACTACTGGTGCTATGTAAGTTGCACTTCTAGCTTATAGGGATTATGTAAAACCAAAAATAAAAAAATGACCTGGAAACAATTGAGTAGCTGTACCATAATTGTTACCCTGCTTGCAAAAATCAGAGGAACACAAAAAAGAGGAAAGGGGATTATTAGAAGAAGCAGCGCAAAGCCAACAGTGAAAAGCAGAGTCTATAGATGCGATTTCAAGTCATTCAGTGACTTTCTACACAGTGTGTAGCTTTCAGCTGTAATAAAAAGCCAATTATCACTCCTGCAATTACCCAGCCTTATCACCACTGCACACACACGCTGCCTGTGGCCAGAGTTCTGGACGATATTCTTTCCATTAGTGTGGCCAGAGGGAAATTTCATTAGAGATACATCTCTTGAATGGACAAGGGAAAATGTAAGGATTAACATATTAATCTTAACACTTAATTACATTAAAATGTTTACCAATCTGTATAGAAAATATTGACACTCACATGAACCCCCCTTTTTAATCTCTTCTGTCTCATGTAACAGTGAAAACACTATTTCTGAAGGGAGAAAAAAGGTGGGATTTCCTTCCTGCCAGCTTGTGTACTGACTGAACAGGAAGAAATAATCAACCTAGTTTATTCTGGACCCTATCAGTTCCTGACCACATGCCGTAAACGCAGACATTTGGACAAAAACAATCTGATCTACAGGTAACAGAAACCAAAACATGTACTGATGGGGAGATAGGAAACTGTTACTAAATGAATCCAGGTAAGTCTAAAATAGAGTCGTAGAAAGAAACTCCAGGGGAATTTTTAAAGTGATAGCTTGCATCACGAGACCTCTCTTAGCCAAATTCTGTGGCATAAATAATGTCATTTCTGCCTGTCCAATGCTTTCTCAGTTTCTTAGTTCTTAAATTCTCCCTGCACTGCGTTTGTGCACGGACAAGATAAAGTATGTATTTTTGTGGTAGATTTCTCAACTGTCTCCAAATAAGGCCCAGTTAGATGGCTTTCCACCACCCACTCAAACCTTTCCATGCGCGTGCTGTAGCTTTACTATTATTGTTTTGACATTTAAGAAACAGATGCGTGTTTTTTACTTTGGAAGTCAGACATCTGTTCTTCAGAATTCTCACCAGAAGTTGGAGTTTTCTGACAGGAGTATTTTAAATTACAGAAACCCTGTACCACTTCACCCCGTTCATGACCCTCAGTCCAAAATAGTTTCAGAAACAGAAAAGAGAAACTTATGAATAAGCATACAAGCGTGAAAGCTCTGCTGACATTGATTAAGTAAGTCTGGACAATGTGTGCTGCAAAGTGATCTATGCTAATGCAATTTACTAGGAAGAAGGAGGAAGGAAGTTGAGCCTGAGCTGTGAGATGTGGAGAGTTGCCCGAGGAGCCAGGTAGCCCAGAACTTCAGAAAAATTGCATAATTCCCATGAAAAATAAATTCTGCCTGTTTTTATTAAGAAAAATCTAACCTAAAATGCATATAATCATTGTGTCTGGTTCTGGCGTGTTAAATGCCATGGTTAGAGGGGGAAAAAAAAAATCACAAAACGTGCATAGAAGGATGTGTGTGTGTGTGTGTGTGTGTGTGTGTGTGTGCTGTTTTGTTCTGCCTTTATTTTGAAAGGGGGTTCTGTTTTAATTTTACTCTGAAAACTAGAGATTGCCAGCTCCATCAAAGAGTAGTTTGAAAAATGTGAAGTTGTAAAGCCCTCAAAACAGATCTAGTTCATCTGGAATTTGTAAATATATTAAGTCACTATTCTCTAGAGGAAAAATGGTATGTTTCAGATGAATTGGATGTAAATTCTGAACAGGTGGACAGAGCAGCAGGAGGGCCATATCAGGCTTCCCACAGGGGGCGCATACCATATAGTTCTAGAAAATGAATCACAGGGATTGGTGGTAAAGGAAATCATATTTGCCAAGCCGAGTATTTATATGTGAAAAAAGCATGAATGCTCAGTGAATTATAGATCAGGGCCTTAACGCCATGCATCCCCAGTACAGGCACACAGGCTCACTGCAGGCCATTGGCTGTTCTTTTCAAGAACAAAGTATAGATTTTGAATTTGAGTTTTGAAACCTTATGGCATAGTCTAAGTATTCACACAGAAGGGAGATTTCTTCTTAGATACATATTGGGTGTGTGTCTAGTAGGAGTAAAGTGCGTTTTTAATTAAAAACAATGTTTGTGAGACTTTTGCTTTTGACACTGTTAGAGACATTGGCAGGAATAGAGTTCAAATGGAGAGGTAATGAACTTTATATCCCTCCTAGTTAAATAATACAGAAGAGAACGAGGGAGGCCCTCTGTCATTTTGGAGCAAGGGACAAATTGTCCTGAGACCAAGTAAAGGGTATTGTTTTTGGTGGCATAGTCCCAGGGGGACATAGAAATTTTTGTAGAAGTTCCATTTATTGCTGGCATTCCATGAAATACCAGGGTGTTTTGTTGTTTTGTTGTTGGTGATATTATTATTTCCTAGTTGGCAATTTGCAGAACACTTAAGAATTGTATTTTTAAAATGCATTTGAACATTTTCAAAAGCATCGAAAAGTTTGATTTTTAAATGGCGCTGGCTTACAAAGTTCCTTTTAAGTATGATGAATTCATCTCTGTCTCCCAGATGTCAATGGGGAAAGATCCTCAGAAACATTTACCCAACCTTCTCACAGCCACGCTGATTGTCCCAAGTGTTTTGCTCTGCGTGACAAGGACTATAACGATAATAATGTAATTAAGATTTACTGAGCATTTACTACTTACACGACACTGGATTAAACGTTTTACATTCATTATCACACTTAATCCTCACTCTAACTCTGGGAGTTAGATAGCATTCAAATCCCCTCTACCAAATGGATGATGAAGTTGTAGTTTGAAGAGGTTAATTAATTTGTCTGAGAGGACTCATTCTAGGCATGGTTAGAACCAGACTCGAATTTAGACCTCTGTGACAACACAGCTATATAAAAAAGATTTTTCTCGATGCAAAGTTTTCTGAGTATTTCTGCCAACAAATCATTTTAATTTTCAGAATTTCACTTGCAGCGAATTATCGGCAAAAGTTATCTCAAAAAAATCAAAGTAGTCGGCTCACACTTTTTGATTTCACGTTGACTTGCCTTCCTGGCTTCTGAGAAATGCTGGTCTACAGGAGTTCCCTTGACCTCAGGAGATGTGGTTGGTGATCTGGGGGGTCATTGTGTACTCATTCCTCAGGCCCATGTCTTGCTTTCTGGCTTCTTACTGCTCAGGTCCATGTCTTGCTTTCTGGCTTCTTACTGGAACCTCTCCTCTGGGCAGCCTGGAGAAGATCAGACCTGGGGGGGATGGGGGGGTGCCCAGGCACACACTCTGCACCTGGTGACTCTCACCTTGCAGACAATTACTCATTCATCTTTGTGTAGGCTGGCAAGCCACTTCCAGCACACTTGATCAGACCAGCTGCAAATGCAGCGAGTCAGCCCACCTTCACTGTAGGGAAGAGTCAGAACAGAGCATGCAAGACAGTTGTAGAGGGTGACGTATGTATGAAGTCTCTTTAGAACACTACAGATGAGCTCCCAGGGAAATAAGTTCTCCCATCACTGGATGCAGGAGAGAATGGGACTCATAATGCAGCCTTTCTCAATGTTACGTTCTCATGAGAATTGTCCTTCATCCACCATCTTGAAGTCTCAGTGTGGCTGAGGAAAGCAAAAGCCTCAGACCTGATTCAAAAAAAGTGACATTGTAAACATGCCTATGATGATCTGGCAAACACGCTAGCAGGTTTAATATCAGCGAGCAGTAGAGATTTCAATTTTTGTATCCTTTTATAGCCATATCTGTATTATTATCTGTATTTATGTGTGTTTTTTACTTTACTTTGTACCACTTTCCTCAGTTGATTATTTTTGAAGAATTGTTTCAAAAATTTACTCAATATTCTACTTGCTTATGCACCACAATTAATATTTTTAGTATTCATTAAAGCTCTTTACAATATACACACAATCTCAATTTATAAACATTTAACCAAAACACTAATTAAAACCTAGGCTATTCCTTGGAAGTCTAATGCCTGAGTCCACATGGGTAAATTTTAGAGTTTTGAGTACCTATTATCAAATCTGTCTTCTAAGAAGTGGTATGATCTTACCAATATTTTTCCATCCTGATAGGAACATGGAGTATTGTCATTTTAAATATATTTAATATTTTATTATATTAAAACCAGTGGAAGTATGATTATATGTAAGAATTCTGATTTTCTTTTTATAATTATAAGATTTACAAGACTCATAAATAACACATATTACTGAAAAGGAAAAAATGTTCAATGGCATTAAAACATTACTTGTTTGAAAAAAATCATTCTAAGATTAACATTGAATAAGAAAAATGAATAATTTTCATTGATTAATTGAATTCAATAAATATGATTAATATTGAGCAAATAAAAATAAGATGATAGTATATAGTCATTTTTAAGATAAAATAATATATTTCTTACTAAAACAAATACAGAGAGTAAAAAAAAGTCTTTAAACATAAACTAGCTCCTATTTATTTTATTAGTGAATTAATTATTCTCTAGATTGTCATCATCCAATTTATTTTTTTCTCTATTTTTTTCTTGAAGTATGTAGAAATTCCTCTGCTAGAGTTATTAATGTGTCAGCATTGCTGTCCTTTTTGAGAGGTTTATAAATCTGCCATAAAATACGTGATGCTAGAGTAAACTTGGCATGTATTCTCAGCCCAGAAGCATTAAATTTTTCACTTTTTAAAAATGAAATAGTTTGGCCGTTATAAACCTACAAAGGGGCAAAATCCAAATGTTTTCTGATTCTATCTGTGTTATGCCCTTTTCTTAAAAAGACTGGTTCAACAGAAAAAGAAAAAAAAAATTTAAAGACAAAAAGTGCAAAATAATAGCTTCATAACTTCAGGAAAGTTGTTACAAGCTTGCTCTGTCAAAGATTCCTGAATTAATGGCTTCATGTATACCTCACTGCATTCATACTAATAACTTTAGGACTTATTTTACTCCCACTTAATCAGTAATCTAAAGAAAGTATAGAAAACATATTAAGTCACGAACAGACAGCCTACAAGCTGAGGTATACTTTTGAACATTATAACTATGAAAATTCTTTCTGTTTATCAGCTACATTTTTGCTATCAAAAGCTCACCAAATACAGCTAACAAACAAGAAGATAACTTGGCAGAAACTGCAACATATTACTGAAAGGGGACAATATGTACAGCTTAGTCCCAGATCTGCTCAACCCCTACAGAGAAAGCTCCAGACAGTGCCTCAGTTCCTTGGCTAGGACAAAGGGAAAAAGGTGATTTCTTAGTGTGATTTTATACATTAAAACCTAAAGAAAAAGTCTGAGGCATGTTTAATTTTATTGTCCTAAATTTAAAAGATATTATGCAAATACATGATGGCTTCATGTATATATGACTGCATTCATACTAATAAGTTTAGAACTTATTTCATAATATTTATTCCGCATAATATATTTTAATTTGCACAATATCTTTTAATTACTTATTACTTCCATAAGTAATAAACCTTTCCTTACGTTTTTTCATAATTTTCTCATTAAGAAAGCATTCTAAAAAAATATTAAATATAAACATTAAAAATTAATTATAAGGAATTAAAACATATATTTGCCATTCTTTTTCTTCTTTCTACTTGTAGGAAAAAAAAGTGTTCAAACCACAATAAAGAAGAGAATTTTGTAGTGTTACCATATGGATGACAAGTTAGTATTAACCAAATAAATAGGCAGTGTTTGAAAAAATTCAAATTTGTCCTGTGTTCCTTATATTTTAAAGGAGACAAAAGGGTGAGTGTAATTAGTAATCATTTTCTAAGGGAACTCACCTTTTCAGTAAAATATTTAGTGTCTTACAAGAAAATCTTCAAAGGGCTCCTTGAAACAGTTCACTGACTTTATAGAGATTATATTCCACCTCCAAGGACAGCCAGTTTAGGTTACCAAAAGTATGCTCTGAGAAATATCTGATTTTCTATTTCCAATCTAGAAATCAGCACATGGAACCCCATAAATGCATTAAAGTACACAGTTATGATTAAAATTAAGTGAAAAAAATTGTCCTTTTTAGTAAAAGTATAAGAAATGAGAAGGAAAGTCCTGGTGGGGGGTAACAGCATCTGAAGGAAGAAGGAAAAAGTTTCCTAATGTAATAAAATACTGCCCTGTTCTTTGAATCTCAGAGGATAGATAAGACATTTCGAATCCTTTTCCAGATGGTTTTTGACTTGTACTTATTTCATAGTGAATCAACCATTTCAGCATCACAAGATTCTCTTTCCTGACCAAAAATCATTCATCACCAAGCTCTCAGAGTCAAAGATAATATATATTATGAATTGCACATAAATTATTTTTGAGAGTCATATGAAAATAATTCTGATTAAGATTGAATTCATTGCTGTTATGGTCTATAAATTGTCAGACAAACAAAATAACTTTAATAGACTATCCATTCTGTCAGATTTGTTTTCCTCATTCTACTTATATTTTTCATAAGAGAAACTATCATGTTTACAGTACAAAAAAAAGTTAACTGTATTTCATTTATTTTTTTGGTGAAAGATCTGGTATCGAGGCTCTTTTCAACCTACAGAGAGATCACATCAACTTCGTGGGCCTCAGATGAGAAAATTATATTAAGTGATTCACAAAGTGAGTTACATAAACTATACGTGCTGTCTGTCATTGGAACTCCTATCCTTTATAAGTTTATGAAAGACAAGAAAACTAATATTTATGCCTATGATACATAAAACCACATATCTATTTATATAGACTACCCTGGCCCAACTGTGTATACTCATAGATCCCATAGATTTCATTTAATGATGAAATCCTCCTATGCACACTCACGTTTATGACTTGGTGGGTCAGACAGCACCCAGTTCACAATGGACAGCTTAGATAGCAGGGTAACTTGAGGCTCCATGGGTAAATGTTGTCTCCACTAAGATCCAGTCCCAGTTCAAGACTATTTCTCAAAAGGAGAGTGGTTATCTACCAACACCAGCAGGGCCTTACTCTGAGAGCCTGCACTGCAGCACACTATGCATAGTTTTCCAACAGCATCCGTATCTGCCACTGACACTTCAAACCCCCTTGCATCTGCTGTGTCACACAGCCCCATGGGTGGAGAGTTGTACGGCTGCTGCACCTGTTACCATGCCTTCTCTTATTCTGGGCTCCACTCCAAAATGAGCAGCTTTGGGGGTCAATGAGCAAGAGTAACACACCCCAACCACCACTATGTTGTTCCCTAAATTTAAAAAAAAAAAAAATCCACTAAGAATTGTTTCAATTTTTCTTTTTTGCACCTGCAATTATATCACTAAAAAGTATGTGCATCTCTTTCTTTAAGAAGAGGAAACTGAATTTTAGAGAGTTTGGGTACTTTGCTCTCAGTCACCTAGATAGGAAGGAGCATGACTAAAGTTTGAATACAAGATACATTTTGCTTTTTTGGAAGCTGTGTCTTTTCGATAACATCCTGTTCTTTTTCTTTCTACCCTTTCCCCTTTCTGACTTTAAGAAAAACAAGAGAATTGTGACAATGCTTCAGAAAATCACCAATTTTAGTTTAACACCCTATGTACATTTTAGTTTAATACCCTATGTACATTGTCATGCCAGGCACTGGAGTTGTAGCAAATCCACTAGTAAGTAACTCGTTCAGTTGCTCCACTTATTTTATTGCTAATTTACCATGAGTTAGGCCTGTGCTTTTTATTGGGAATATTAATATAGACTAAGACTAGTGTGGAGACAAATATTCAAACTAAAATTACATCACTGTTGGTTGGTACTGGATTGACATTTAAAAACTGTTTGATTCTACCTTTAGTAGTAAGAGAAGAAATAAGGAAGAAAGGCGGTGGGCTGGGGGTAGGGGTGTGTCTGTGTGTATTTATGAAAATAAAGGCCATCTACACTATGACAAAAGACAAAGAAAAGTGTCTACCATTCTAAAAATTATAAGTGGTTCAGAAGTATTGGAATTTAGATGCATGAAGGAAAGGACCAAAGTGAGCGACCAGACAGGGGCTAAATTATAAGAAGATGTTTATATAAATAACACTAATAAAAATCCTTGAAATACTTTGAGCATGGGTTGAGGAGAGAATGATAGAATTTGGATATTGCAAATACTATTCTTAGGACAAACAAAGGTTGGCTTTGAAGGTATATGAACTATTATAGGTTGGGTGTGCCCCTTAAAGCAATTAAAAAGATATGTCTAGAAAATTCTTTGGCTCCGTCTAATGATTACATAAGTCTAAGTGTCCTCCTGAATATCTGAGAAGTGCAGAGGACAGGAAGCAGGTAGGTTCATGTAATCATCCAGTCAAGATTATGGTAGGACAGCGGCCTTAGAAATGGAAGCAGCTGTTAGATAGGAAGGATGTTGAAGATATGTAGAGATGTTTAAGATGTTAACAAGCATACAATTTGGTGATGGTAGACTTGTAGCTAGGAGTCTATATCCAAAGCAGAGAATAGTAGAATTACAGTACAACCATGAACACTGTCCCAGGTGCTGTCAGCGCACCATCCACATCCACACTGGGCTCCCTTTCCAGTCTTGTAAATAGCTTCCCTCCATGATGCCTTGTCTGAGAACTTTCTCAAATCCCTTCTGCAGAGCAGTCTGGAAATACTCAAAAATTAATGCTGCGAAGAGCAGCCTTTGGCCAGTAACACATCAGAATTTCAGGAGAAATACTGTGGCATCCTCCTGATTTAGGTGGGATAGTGCTGAGAATGCTTCTGTCTTTCAAAATTACATGGATGGAGCTGGAACATATTCTTCTTAGCAAAGTATCTCAAGAATGGAACAAAAAGTATCCAATGTACTCAGCTCTACTATGAAGCTAAATTATAGCTTTCGCATGAAGGCTATAGCCCAACAATAGCACAAGACTATGGGGAAAGGGCCAAGGGAGGGGAAGGGAGGGGGGAGGTTAGGGTGGAGGGAGAGTGATGGGTGGGCCACATCTATGGTGCATCTTAGAATGGGTACAGGCGAAACCTACTAAATGCAGAATACAAATGTCTATATACAATAACTAAGAAAATGCCATGAAGGCTACATTAAACAGTTTGATGAGAATATTTCAGATTGTATATGAAACCAGCACATTGTACCCCTTGATTGCA
>CAUYPK010148215.1:0-18935 GCA_963574355.1 Loris lydekkerianus | reverse complement strand
ATGTCTTAACGCAATAACTAAGAAAATGCCAGGAAGGCTATGTTAACCAGTGTGATGAAAATGTGTCAAACTGTTTATAAATCCAGTATATGATGCCCCATGATTGCATTAATGTACACAGCTATGATTTAATAACAATATAAAAAATTAATCATGCCACCCCAAAATGTATTTTGGAGTCTCAGCCCTGTGAATTGTGATCTTATCTGGAAAAAGGGTCTTCATAGATGTAACCAATGTCAGATGAGGTCATGAGAGTAGGCCTTAATTCAACACAGTCATGTATTTATTTGAAATGGAAGATGCCGCCCA
This sequence comes from Loris lydekkerianus, assembly GCA_963574355.1. Lineage (NCBI taxonomy): Eukaryota > Metazoa > Chordata > Mammalia > Primates > Lorisidae > Loris > Loris lydekkerianus. Next base: position 18,623 of record CAUYPK010148215.1, on the reverse strand, counting down.
AGACAGAGATAGATGTTGAGAACTTGACATGTTGTTGGAGACTGAGGCTGGAGTGATACATCTTCAAGCTGAAGGATACCAAGGATCAGCAGCATCACCAGAAGCTGAAGAGGCAAGGAAAGATTCTACCTAGAGTCTCAGGAGCTGTTGCTTTGCTTACACCTTGAGTTTGGATTCCTGGTCTCTAGAGCTGTGAGAGAACAAGTTTCTGTGATTTGAAGCCACAGAGTTTGTGATATTTTGTTATGGCAGCTCCAGGAAACTCACATGTAGGATGAGGGATTGGATGTGGTTAGACTTAAATACTGAGAGGAAAGGTCCAGTTGGGAGGGAGAAGTGAGGGTGCAGGGGGATGAGGGATGACCAGGGAGTTCTCTGCCTGTCTGTCCTAGGCCAGAGGGCAGATACTTGCTACTGAGTGGGGGTGGCATCCATGTGAAGGCATGTGGGAAGGATATTTTCTTTTTAGGTAGATTCATAGGGTGGAATTGGCTCATCTGTCTCCTGCTTGTGGTGAGTCCATGGGTGATGCTAGCCATGCAGATTGGAGACAGAGGAAGCAGCTAGGCACCTGGAGAGGAAGAGCTGTCCTAAGGCTGAGTTAGAGGAGAGTGGTGGACACCACAGGAACCCTGGAGTCTCTTGGTGACTTGAGACTTTGGAACTTGGGATATGGATACAGAGGGACATGAATGTGTGTCTGTGAGCATGTCTGTTTATGTGAGTTTGTGTGGGCACTGGTCTGTGTGTGTGTGTATGTGTCCCTGTGTGCTAGTGTGTGTAAAAGTCTGTGTGTCACCAGGACTGTGTATGTGCATGCACATGTCACTCACAGGGTGGGCAGCCTCTGGGCTTGCAAGTGGGTCATTGGCTGGGTACTAACCCTCCTGCCCATTCTCTTCTCCACTAGCTCTGCCTTCAGTAGACCCTGCTTGGCTCCAGGAGGACAGCACAGAGGAAGAAGATATTGTGCCTCCTGGGTTGCCAACTACTTGTTTACAGGTAAGTACGAAATCCTCTTACTCTAAAATCCTTCTGCTGTACTTGAAGCCCAGCTGGACTTGCTACCTTCCCATGACCTATCTGGACTCTCTTAGCCACACAGGGCTGATCTTCAGGCTTCTAGGAGGTGGGCCTCATGCAGTGGGTGGGAAAAACCTTGGCAACAGCCCCACTTCATGATTCAGACCACTCTCTTGGCTGCTGAGTTTGGGAGGGAAAACAAAGCAAGGGTGTGAGCTGTCGTTGTTTAGTAGTCTTCATGGTCTCCCCAGGAAAAGAGTTAAGTCATTCATGAGATAGTTCTCTCCTGCCCTCTAAGTGCTCAGGTCTTCTGGACCCTGGAGCTAGAAGGGGTAAGGAGCTGCAAGGACTTTCTGGCTAATTGTCACTAGATACGGTTTTTCAACATTAGTTGTAGCCTTTTGCACCTATTACTTAGGGAGTGCAGAGTAGAGAGAATTTTCTTTCTGAGGCCTGCATGAAGGGGAAGATTCTGGAGAAGCTTGGAAGCTTGTCTGAAAATCCTCCCTCCCCTAGGCCTTCCAGCCTCCCCTGTCTTCTTGAGTATGGATGGGTATGTGTTTTAGGAACCAGTCACCTTTGCAGATGTGGCTGTGGTGTTCACCCCAGAAGAATGGGCATTTTTGGACTCCACTCAGAGAAACCTGTACAGAGATGTGATGCTGGAGAACTACAGGAACTTGGCCTCTGTGGGTAAGGCTGGTGTCATTGCTTTATCCACATACTCATGCAGCAGCCATAGGTTCCAGGAACTATGTGGGTTTGTGAAGTGAAGAGGTAAAAAGACAGATAAGTCCTGACCTCATGATACTGGCAGTATTCTGGTGGCCTTTGCCACCATGGATGTGAAGATTTGTCTGCTGCTCTCTATCTCTCTGTGGTTAAAACCATCCAGGCTTCTTAAATATATCCCTGGCCCTGGGTTTTTGAGACAAGAAAGCCCTAACACCCTCTGGGACCCAGTGAGGAAACTGGTATTTAGTCCTTCAGTGAAAGAGCTTTGCTGTGTCTTTCAGAACTTAGGTACTGTCATTTTGCTACTCCTATCTTGAGAGACCCTAAAGACTTTAGAATATCTGCCAAGTGTCATGGTGGACATAGTCCACCCACACTGTGTCTATTCCCACAAGCAGGTGATCAACTCTACAAACCCTGTATGTTGTCCCATTTGGAGCAAAGAGAAGAGCTGTGGACCAAGGAGAGAGGAGTTGTCTCAGACACCTGTCTAGGTGAGTGCCCGATGGCTCAGGTGAACACCAGCTCTTGCCAATGGGAGGAAAGTTAGATTGGGAAATTATCAATTAGGGGAACATTTTCAGTGCCCTTGACTCAGAGGGCTGTTTGGTAGAGCTCCCTTAGTCAATTCCATCTTCTTTCCTCTTTCCCTTTCCTTTTAATTTCTTCTATTTTATTCTGATTTCATAGAAATATTTTTCCTGCCTCATCATTATCCTGAACATTTCTGTATGTGTATTTTATCCACTTCCTTTCCACTGTACATTCTTGCAAACATTTTTCCTTCAAGTTAGTCACAATCTTCATAGAATCCTTTCTGAGTAAATTTCCTGCTGTTTTCATCCTTTGTTCCTATAATTACATAACTGTTCACATAGCCACATGCCTTAAAATTTCCTTCTTTTTTGATAATTCCTGACCTTTGAAATTTCTTCCCATATTTAGGATCAGCATTTGAAAAGAAATAGTCCACATGTGCTTGTGTGCATTTTTGTTTACCTTGATCTTACAGTTTCTTTCTCTGTGTCCTTAAGTTTTTCCCCATAATTCATTTCAGACCCACAACTTCAACTCAGAGAGTCAATTCCTCGTGAAGATATTTTTGTGGAAATTCCATCTTTTGGCATGAAAATGGTAAGATTCACCAGGGATTATTCTGGTCTTCTATGGTAGAAACCATATGGGGTTGCTGTGGGTTAGAAACATAGCATAATGGCTGAGAGAGATTTGAAACAAGTGTTTCCCACCCAGGAGAAAGCAATTTCTTGGGAGAGAGTCTGTGAATGTCATTGGCAGAAAACTAAATGTAGATCAAGTCTTGTGTTTTCATAGAGTGCTCATAAGTAACCATTTTCACAAAAGTGACACAGATACAGAGTATTTAAAACTTAATTTAGCCTTAAGTAATTTAGAAAAACTCTGCTTCTAAAAAGTCCTATGAAAAGATGGCTCTAACTGTCAAATCAGCATCCACCCTGATCTGTTTGAGGAAACTATGGTAGAATGGTACAAACTCACTAAAATGATAAAGTGGTAGATATAGAAATGAATGTCTCTAATACTCATTTCACATGGGGAAGAATATTTGTGAATGCAATAAAGTCTTTGGTCTTCACATTTTCCTTAATGAGGTTGATGGGTACAACCTCAGCCTAGATAAAACTGTATAAATATAATGAACTTGAGAAATGTTTTAACAGAATTAAACCACTTTTCCAGTACCAGAGACTTCATGTTGGAGAGTCACCCTACAAATATCAAGAGAGTGGAAATTCCTTCCTCCAGAGAGCTCACCAAATTGTGCCAGATAAAATCCATAGTGGGGATAAAATCTATGCATGTAACAAATGTGAAAAGTCATTCAGATACAGCTCTGACCTCATCAGGCATGAGAAGACCCATACTACAGAGAAGTGTTTTGAATGTCAGGAATGTGGACAAGCCTTCAAGTATTCCTCAAATCTGCGGCGACATTTGAGAACTCATACTGGAGAGAAGCCCTTTGAATGCAGCCAGTGTGGGAAAACCTTCACAAGGAACTTTAACTTGATTTTGCACCAGAGAAACCACACAGGAGAGAGGCCCTATGAATGTAAAGATTGTGGGAAGGCATTTAATCAGCCATCATCCCTTAGGAGCCATGTGAGAACTCACACAGGAGAGAAGCCCTTTGAATGTGGCCATTGTGGGAAAGCCTTCAGAGAACACTCATCGCTGAAGACCCATCTGCGTACCCACACCAGAGAGAAACCATATGAATGCAACCAGTGTGGCAAGCCTTTCCGGACAAGCACTCACCTGAATGTGCACAAGAGGATACATACAGGGGAGAAATTGTACGAGTGTGGGACTTGTGGTCAGGTCTTGAGTCGTCTCTCGACCCTAAAGATTCACATGCGAACTCACACTGGAGAGAAGCCATATGTGTGCCAGGAATGTGGGCGAGCCTTCAGTGAGCCCTCTTCCCTGAGGAAGCATGCGAGGACTCACAGTGGCCAGAAGCCCTACACATGCCAGGAATGTGGGCGAGCATTTGGTCAGTCTTCACATCTCCTTGTGCATGTGAGAACACACACTGTGGGGAGACCTTATCAATGTAATCAGTGTGAAAAAGCCTTCAGACACAGCTCTTCACTCACTGTGCATAAAAGGACCCACATAGGGAGAGAGAACATTAGGAATGGCAGACTGCCTTTATACATATCTCATTCCTATGGTGGGCCCCTTGATAACTAACCTACAGTTTGTAAAGTATAAACAGTTGGGGCTATTACTGTTCCTCATAATACTGTTCCTCCTTTAGCAGCATCCCATGTTTTGATGTATAATGTTTTCATTTTGGTTTAATCCTAAGTATTGTCTTAACTTTCATTATCATTTATTCATTGACCCATGCATTATTTGGAATTAAATTTTTCAATACAGTATGTGGATATATTTTCAGAGATGTATAATGACTTATAGTGAAAGGCATACATTTTAAGTATACCATTGGATGAGTTTGACAGATGTATACTTATATGGAACAGACACCTCATTCCAGATGTAGAATGTTTCTGTCATTCTGGAAGGGTCCTGCATGTTATATGGCTGTTCTTTAGGTGCATTTCTGTTTTGGTTTCTATATGGTGAGTTGAGAATATGCCTTTGTTTTATAATATCTTAGGTATTTGTTGAGATTTACTGTTAGGTCTGGTGTGAATTATCCTGCTAGTTTGGAGATCCACATTGCTCCTTCTCGCTTAGAAATGAATCTGGGTTTTTTGTTCAGGACTTTTGGTGTTATGGACTATCTCCCAGCCCATCTAGTAAGCAATGGCAGGAGGCCATGTCTCCCAGTCCTGCTGGCAAGCATTAATATGGGAAGTCACTGGATATTCCTCCAGGGAAAGATTTTGCAAAGAAAGGGTTTCATTTAGCCAGATCTTTTCTTGCCTTTTAGACAAGCAGACATGATGTCCAGAGCCAGAGGAGCTGTCCTGTGACTATGAAGTTAAAAGCCACAGGCTAAGAAGAGTGTGGCTGGAAATCATAACCATCCTGTTTCCATAATGTAAAATACAGAATATATCTGCAGAGTTGTGTCTTTGTGTGTCTACACCAGCCCTAGACTATTTATTTCTGGATATCCCATTACATGAAAAAAAGTTCTCTTCTTACTTTTACTAGACATTGTTTTTTTTTTTTTCAGAGGGGTGGGTTTATTTCAGTTGAGTGCAATCCCTGATGCATTTAGCATATGCCAATTTTTAATAAATGCCCCGTGGGTGGTTGAAATAAGTGTATGGCATTCTACCTATGTCTACCAGGTCAAGCATATTGTTTGTGTTTAGAAACTGTCTACACATTTATAATGATAGATCTCTGATCTATCCTTTATTGAGACATTAAACTTTCCCATTATGAATATGGATTGTCAAATGAGATTTTGACATTTGATAAATTTCCAGCCAGTTGTTACTTTTCTTTTTATAAAATGACTAGATTGTTCCCTAATGATGAACATTCCACCATTCATGATAATGATAGCAAATACCTATGTAGCGATTACTGTTAACAGATAGTGACCACTACCTGAAGCTTAGCATCTTTTAATTTAGTTCTCACAGTGGCACTTGACTGTAGGTACTGTTATCCCTGATTCACAGACGAGAAAGCTGAAGCCCACAAGTTAAGGCGAGTTATTCAAGGTAACTCAGTCTATTCCACAGTCCCAGACATGGGGGACTGCTCTCCGTTTTTACTTGTTCTCATAGGGTTCTTGTGTTTTTTAAAGTTCTTTTAGTTGAATTATAACTTATACAGAAGTTCATAAATCTCAGGGTATGCCTTGATGTATTTTATTATATGTAGTATGTGTCTATACCCACCACCACCCCCCCCCTTCAAAATATAAAATATTTTATCATGCCAGAAGTTCCCTTTGGGTCTAGCCCATCCCCAGTGTCCCCAGAGGTTATTGCTATTCTGACTCAAATCACCATAGATTTATTTTTCCTGTTCATGGAAAAGGAGCCATATGCAGCCCCTGTTTTTTCACTTCTTAGAGTATCTTTGAGATTTATCTATGTTACATTATCAGTAGTTCATTCTTTTTCATTGCCATGTAATATTCCATTATCTATACTGGAATTGAAATATTACATTCTTCTGTTGATGGACATTTGAGTTCTGTCCTCCAGTTTCATTCATGTTGCAAATGACAGTATTTCTATTTTTTTTTTTTTTTTTTAATTGTTGGGGATTCATTGAGGGTACAAGAAACCAGGTTACACTGATTGCATTTGTTAAGTAAAGTCCCTCTTAAATTGTGTCTTGCAGGATTTCTAGTTTTTAAGGCTGAATAATAGTCTGTTGTGTATATATACCATGTTTTCCTTATCCATTCATTTATTAATGTACACTTAGGTTAATTTTGTATCTTGGCTTTTATGAATATTGCTGTACGTTTTGCTTTATGACTAAAGCTTCTGTGAATGTCCTTGCACAGGTTTTTACTTAGGACATAATCTATTCCTTTCTCTTGAGTATAAACATAGGAGCGGAATTGCTGGACCTTTGGGGAGGCATATCTTTAGCTTTAGTAGATATTACCAGTTTTCCAATGTAGTTGAAACAATTTATTCATCAGTCATCAATGAATGAAAGTTTCATTTGCTTCACATCTTTAGCAATGCATAGTCCTGTCCGTCACCTTAATTTTAGCTGTATTAGTGTGGAGATCATAGTTTCTTAGGTTCTAATTTGCACATTCTTGCTGAGTAATGGTGTGGTGGTAGATAGTTGCCACAATAGTTTCTTACATCCTTCTGTATACATCATTTTTTTTTTTTTTTTTTTTTTGCAGTTTTTGGCTGGGGCTGGGTTTGAACCCACCATCTCTGGCATATGGGGCTGGTGCCCTACTCCTTTGAGCCACAGGTGCCGCCCTGTATACATCTCTTTTCCATGTGACTTTGCAGCTCCCCTGAAGAGGTGGAGTTTATTCCTCCATCCCTTAAATATGATCTTGATCATGTGACTTTCTTTAGCCAGTGTAACATTAATGAATATGACAAAAGCAGAGGCTACAGAACACATACTTTTTGTCATCTTTTATCTGTGGTTAGACTCTTGAGAGCAAGGTGTGAAGATGACTGGGCCAGCCTCCTCTAGGATGACAGACCACAGGCAGAGAGGAGCCCATTGGCGGCTGGTACCAAGTGCCAAACATGCAAGTGAGGTCCTCTTTGACCATCCAGCTCCTGGCATGGAACTAGATGCCCGAAGCTATATGACTGACACTATCAGAACTACCCAGTTGAGTTCGGCTCAAATTGCTGGCTCAGAATTATAAGCTCATAAAGTAGCTGTTAGGCAGCAGACAGAAGTTAGCAGCAGCAATGGGATACTGCTGTGGAAATCTTTTAAAAATTTATTTTCACTATTTTAAAATTATTTAAATGTAAATTAATTGTCTATATTTATCACATATATGATATGAAGCAAGTATGAATCAGCTATAAGAATTAACATACACATCACCTCACATACCTATCATTTTTTGTGGTAAGAGCAGTTAAAACTTACTCTCAGCAGTCTTCAAGTATACACCACATTATTATTAACTATAATTATGATGTACAATAGATACTTGAACTTGTTCCATCTGTCTAACTAGAATTATGTGCCCTTTGGCCAACATCTCCCCATCCCACCATTTACCTCCTGGTAATCACCATTCTACTTTCTACCTCTACGAATCCAATGTTTTAGATTCCACATGTAAGTGAGATCATGTGTTTTTCTTTCCCTGCCTCAGTATAACATCCCTCAGGTTCATCTGTGTTATTGCAAGTGACAGAATTTCCTTTTTTCATATGACTCAATAGTATTTCATTGTGTAGATATATCACACTTCTTTATCCAGTCACCTGTTGATGGCTACTTGGGTCGATTGCTTCTCTTGATTATTGTGAATAGTGCTGCCATGAACAGAGTTTTCTTTCTTTGAGGAAAAAAATTACCTCATCCCTGTCAGAATGGCTGTCAAAAATATGAAAGATGGCAAGTGTTGGCAAGGAAAAAGGGAAGCTTTTCACACTGATAATGAGAATGTAAATTAGCCCAGCTATTAGGGAAAATAGAATGGGAGTTTCAAAAAATCTTAAAATGTGGGATTGATTTTCAAATTAAGCAGCAACAAAGGAGTAAGGAAACTGCTACTAGAGTTTAGAAAAAGGCTACCAGGTTATGTGGTGGGGAAGCCATTGGCTAAATGCTGTGTATAGTAACTTGGAAGAGAGACTATGTACTTGATGAGGGGAGGGAAGATTTCTCCCCAGCTTTGCCTCTAGTATTCCTTATGTATTCCTTATGAGCACCTGGTGGTGTCCAAGGAAAAGACCCAGTGAGTGGGTGAGAACTCTTGCATCCAAGCCTCCTGGGATTCTCTCCCCTGCACACCAGCCCACATGTGGCTTTTAGCAGTTTGTTAAAAATTTCAGCAGAAATCTTACCCTCTTGTCTGGTAGCCCTATCTGTGCCCAACACTACAGTTGAGCAGTGTTCCTTTCCATCTTTTTCCCCCTATATTCCAGGCTAGTGGGTTGTGTGCAACCTCAGCTCATTGATGGGTTCAAGAGAGCTTATGTTTTTGTCAATTATTGAACTTTTTCTTGTTGTGAGGTGGCAGCAACATCTACCATGTTTCTACATCCAAGAGGGAAATGAGAAACAGGGGTCTTCCTAAATCAAACTGCTTTTTGGAATTGCTTATTGGACTTTATTTTCCTCTTGTCTATAAGTTCTCTGAGATCAGAGACCACTAGAAGTTGTTCAATATGATTTGCTTTAAGCCTAGCACTGTGCTGGGAAGAAAATAAGCTTTCAACATACTTGTTAAGTGTATATGAATTCATATTGGAGCAAGTGTTCCCGGGTGGAGCATGCATGGTCTCTGAGTCCACTGGGCTGTTGCTGTGTGTGGACTTCTTTCTTGCAGGGGGGGGGTTGAAGAAATGACCTCTGAAATTCACCACTGCTTAGCAGTCTTTATGTAGAGTGAAGAGGGAGAGCAGTCCCTGTGGTCATTTGTTTTACAGAAACCATAGGAAACCGACACAACCTGTAAGCTGGATCAGAATGTAGGTAGTATGCAGCTTGTCTGGGTTTGAATCTTTTTACATTACTGCCTAGCTATGTATCCTTGGGCATGTTACTGACCTTTTCTGTGCCCCAGGTTCCATAATATGGGAGTTATAACATTATTTCCCACATAGGACTCTTAAACAACCTGAATCAAATGAGTAACTAGCATGTAGCATGTGCTCAGTGTTTATTGTTATTATAAAGAATACACTAAGTGAGGTTTTAGAATGATTTGAAATTGAGCTTACTTTCAACTATGAGTGGAATTAGTTGTGACTGAATTTGAATCCAATAATGTATCCCAAAATTTCTTTTTGAGATTGAAATTCCAAGCTCCTCAGACAATTTCTTTTTGCTTTTCTAAATATGCCCTTTCCTATAATGTGACACCCAGAGCAGGAAATAAATGATCTCTGATGTCCTATATAATATTTGATTTTATATATTGGTTTACATCATAGACTTTTTTGGATTTCAAGTGAGATCATGTAGTATTTGTCTTTCTGTGCCTGGCTTATTTCACTTACTAGAATGTCCTCCAGTTTCATCCATTTTCAAGTAACAAAATTTTCTTTTTTTTTTTTTTTTTTGAGACAGAGTCTCACTATGTCATCCTCAGTAGAGTGCTATGGCATCACAGCTCACAGCAACCTCAGACTCTTGGGCTTAAGTGATTCTCTTGCCTCAGCCTCCCACCTCCCACCTCAGTAGCTGGGACTACAGGTGCCTGCCACAATGCCCATGTATTTTTTGGTTGTAGTTGTCATTGTTGTTTGGTAGGCCCAGGTTGGGTTTGAACATGCCAGCTCTGGTATATGTGGCTGATGCCCTAGCCACTGAGCTATAGGCACTGAGTCAAATTTTCCTTCTTTTTAAAGGATAAATAATATTCCACTTTGTATATATGCCACATATTCTTTATTCATTTATTCAAAAACCACGTATTTATTATATGACTTTGTCTATGTCAGGAATCTGTGGTGGCACAGTTAGGGCCCCTGCTTTTTATTGCTCACAAGGCTGAAATCAAGTTATCTACTGGGGCTAGGATCTCATCTTAAGTCTTGAGTAGGGAAGGATTCACCTCCAAGCACACTCACAAAGGCTATTGGCAAGCTTCAGTTCCTTGCTGGCTGTTGGTTGGAGGTGTCCTTCAGTTTTGACTGTAGTATAGTATAAGGATAACTTTTATCTACATGGAGAAACCAAAAATTTTGTGTGACTCATTTTATTGTGACATTTGCTTTATTGTGGTGGTCTGGAACTGAATGCATAATATCTCTGAAGTATGTCTGTCTGTGTTTATCAAATTTGATGAGTGGATGAATAAATTGGTGTAAAGAGCTTTCCTGAATACAGGAGTCAGCAGACTATAGGAAATGGGGCAAGTCTGGCTCACAACCTGCTTTTGTACAGCCTACAAGGTAAAAATAGTTTTTACTTACTTTATTGATTGATTGAGACAGAGTGTCACTCTGTTGCCTGGGCTAGAGTACAGTGGCATTGTCATTGCTTACTGTAGCCTCAAACTCCTGGGCTCAAGTAATTCTCCTGCCTCAATCTTCTGAGTAGGTGGGACAACAGCCACCCACCACCATGCCTGGTTATTTTTTCTATTTTTCATGGAGGAGTCCTGCTCTTATTCAGACTGGTTGGTCCAAAATTCCTGGCTTGAGTGATCCTCCTGCCTTGGCCTTCCAAGGTGCTAGGATTCATGTGTGAGCCACTGCACCCAGCCAATTTTTACATTTTTAATTTTCTTGGAGGATCTATCCAACATTGCCAAAGGGGTATTGAAATCTATGACTACTATAGTGCAGGAAGATATCAAATTGTTCATGTCTGTTAGGGTTTATTTTATAAATTGAGCATTCTGGTAGGGCGCATAAATGTTAATAATTGAATTATCTTCATGTTGAGTGTTTCCCTTGACAAATAATGAAGTGAGCATCCTTATCTTTTCTTACCTTTGTTGGGTTAAAGCCTATTGTATCTGAAAATAAAATTGCAACCCCTGCTTTTTTCTGATTTCCATTTGCCTGAATTATAGATGTCTATCCTTTTACCCTTAGTCTATTTTTATCCTTTAAGGTAAGATGAGATTCTTGTATGAAACATATACTTGGCCTGAGGGTTTTTTTTTTTTTTTTTTTTTTTTTTTGTAGAGACAGAGTCTCACTTTACTGCCCTTGGTAGAGTGCCATGATGTCATAGGACTCACAGCAACCTCTAGCTCTTGGGCTTACACGATTCTCTTGCCTCAGCCTCCCAAGAAGCTGGGACTACAGGTGCCCGCCACAACGCCCGGCTATTTTTTGGTTGCATTTTGGCCAGGGCTGGGTTTGAATCCTCCGCCCTCGGTATATGGGGCTGGCACCCTACTCACTAAGCCACAGGTGCCGCCCTGGCCTGAGTTTTTGTATTCAGTTAGCCAACCTGCGCCTCTTTAGAGGACAATTTAAGCCATTCATATTAATTGAGAGTATTGATAAGCATGGTAGTGTTTTGGTTGTCATATTTTTCAAGTGTCCAGTGGTTATTTTTACTCCTTTTACCATTGTGGATGTTAGTTTTTGTTCAAGGCTTTCTGGGTGAGTTTATTTTGGTGGTAGAGCATTGTGCTTATCATTGTGGAGGATGGGTCTGAGAATATCCTGGAGAGTTGATTTAGTTATGGCAAATTTCTTCAACATGTGTAAGTTGGTAAAGTATTTGATTTCTCCATCACAAATGAAACTCAGTTTAGCTGGATACAGGATCCTGGGCTGAAAGTTGTTTTATTTTAGGAGATTTAAGATCAAAGACCATCCTTTTCTGGCTTGAAAAAAGTTTCAAAAAAGTTTCAGCTGAAAGATCTGCAGTCATTCTAATATTCTTCCCCTTGTAGGTTATACTTTTTTATGTCTGGCTGCTTGTAGAATTTTCTTCTTTGTCTTAATTTTGGTGAAGTTAATTACATTGTGTCTAGGAGATGCTTTATTTGGGTTGAGTTGAGCTGGGGTTCTGAAACTGTCTACTGTCTGAATTTCTATATCTCTTGCCATGTTTGGGAAATTCTCCTCCATTATCTCTTGGGGTAGAGGATCTGTGCCTTTAGGACCATCCTCTTCTCCTTCAGGAATTCCTATAAAGGTGAATGTTTGCTCTTTTGGAGTGGTCTCACTACTCTCTCAGGGAGTGATCCATTTTTGCTCTGCATTTCTTTGCCTCTTTGAGCCTTTGGGAGAGTTCAAAAGCTTTGTTTTCAATGTCAGAGATCCTTTCTTCTGCCTGCTCCACTCTATTACTGAGGGATTCTACTGTATTATGAAGCTCCTCAAATAACTTTCTCATTTCTTTGAGGTCTGCTATTTTTTTTTCTTATTATGTCCAAATCCTTGGAGATTTTGTCTTTGAATTCATTGATTTCTTGAGACAACTTTTGAATTACTCCTTGAATTTCTAATTCCAACTTTACTTCCATTCTAATAATCTTATTTGCTATCCATATTCTGAATTCTATTTCTGACATTTCAGCCATTTGTTTATGAATGGCATCTTCTGTTATATCTCCTTTGAGGTACCTTGGGGGAGTTGATCTACTCTGATTATTCATGTGGCCAGAGTTTTTCCGTTGGTTCCATCCCATGATTATTTTTCATAGTTTGGCTAGTGAAGCTGGTAGGGTGAAATTAGACTGAGGGCTCCACGAGTTGTAGTTAACCAGCCCTTTACCAAAGAACTGAGACTGGTGACTGTGGCTTTTTCCCTACAGCTTTACAAAGATTATTTATAGTCCTGCAGCCAGAGACTCTGAGGACCTGATTGGTGTGCTGGGGCTAGGTGACTCTGTTTTGTATTCAGCCAGCCTCTATCCAATCCTAGTGAATTGGCAGCTGAGCTGAAATCTCAGCTGGGGAGAGATACAAGCAAGTAAGACACCCTGCCCACTAGGGGTAACAACTGGAAGAGGAGAATCAATTCCTCCCACTATGACACAACCAGAGCTCAACATTGTAGAGTCCCTAGGTGGCCACCCCAGGTCAAGAGTTCCAAACCAACTGTCTCAGGCAGTACAATTGCTGTTCAAGTAGGAGAGTTCAAAAGAATTCTAGCAACCAGACAGCAGGGGTCCACTGGCAGCTAACTGTGACTCCCTCTGGTGCTCAGTGGATTCAGAAAGGCCCGTCAGGAGGGTTGGCATCTTCTTCTCCACTTTACATCTCAGCCACACCCAGTCACTGATAACCCCGCTTGGCTGTGGCCCAGTTCCCACCAATGAAGAAATGCACCAGGGATTTGTGCCTGCAAGAGTCAAAGGGGAGTCAATATCTTCTAGGCTGGGCCACCACACTCTGCCACCAGTAGTCAGGAGGAGCTCAAGCCTGACTCCTTCTGGGGCTCATTGGGAACTGGGTAGTATTCCACCTGAGTCTGTTCTGAGCCAGAGGTTACCATTGCAGTGTGAGACTCAGGAGTGACCTGATTGTACTGACCTACTGATGCAGCTTTAGGCCAAAGGGACCCCGTGTGTGCTATCTATAGAGAAGGGGAAGTGGGCTGAAAGTGGAAATACCAAGATGTCAACAATGGTTACTTGAGGTAGTAATTAAAGTTCACTGAAGCCCCAAAATCAATGCAGAGTGATGAAAAATATGCATTGAGTTGGCAGATATTCTCAGCTGAGCTCAACAGAGCCCTGCTCTGTGCTGCTTCAGTTCTCACACAGAGCTGCCCAGAGGATGGAGATGGGAGGGAGCGTGTAGAGTAGTGCAGAAAGCTCCCCTCTGGAATCAACCTGGGGGAGGGAGGATTGAATTCCAACTCTGGCTTCTGAATGCACAAGTCAGCAGACTATGTGCAGTGGGTTAAGGTGGCCTCAGGCAAGTCACTTAACACTTCAGAACCTTATTTTCTCACTTGTAATGAAAATCTGCCAGGATGAGCTGCTTTTAGGACATAAAATGATAATCTATGTGAGATATGTATATATGTACATATTTCCAATTTCAGCAATGGTTAAGGATTTGCTAACTCAGTATTTGCAGTGACTATAGATCTAGCAATTCCTCTCCTGGGCAGCTACCTAAAGAAGAGAAATCATTATAGCAAAAGGACATCAGCACTCTTGTGTTCAGCACAGCACTGTTCTCAATAGCAAAGATAGGGAATTACCCAAAGTGTCCATCAGTGGATGATTAGAGAAAGAATATGTGGTTTATATGCATGGAGTACTATTCAGCCATAGAAGGGAATGAAATTATGTCTTTAGCAGCAACACTGATGGAACTGGAGGCCATTATCATAAGTGAAACAAGTCAGAGACAGACAAAATATCATACATTCTCACTTGTAAGTGGGAGCTAAACAATGTATACACATGAATGGAGAGTGAAGAATGACAGACAAAAGAGATTTGGTAGGAGGTTTTGGGGGGAGGGTGGATGATGAGAAATTACTTAATAGATGCAATGTATATTATTTGGCTGACGTTGTCACCATGGAATCTATGCATGGAAACTTATACTTGTACCCATACATTTTATAAAAATAAAAAAATAGAGTTTTTAATTTTTTTTAAGTATTATGGGCATATAATAGTTGTGGAGTACAATAGTTGAACAGGCATACAATGTGTAATAAATCAGGGCAATTAGGGTATTCATCACCTCAAGTATTTATCATTTTTTTGTTTAGGAACATTCCTAACTCCTTTAGTTATTTCAAAGTGTGCGAGAACATAATGACAGTAATTGCCTGGTTGTGCTATTGATTATTAGATCCTGTTCATTCTATTGAACTAGATTTTTGTACCCATTAATCATTCCTATTTTATTCCCCCTCCCCACTACCCTTCCCAGCCACTGGTAACCATAAAAAAAAAAAAAAACCAAAAAAACCCAAAAAATAGAGTTCTGGCTTGGTGCTGTGGCTCATGCCTGTAATCTGAGCACTCTGGGAGTCTGAGGTAGGAGGATTGCTTGAGTCCAGCAGTTTGAGACCAGCCTGAACAAGGGCAAGACCCCATCTCTACAAAAAAATAGAAAAATTAGCCAGGCATTGTGGTGGGTGCCTACAGTCCCAGCTACTCGGGAGGCTGAGGCAAGAGAATCGCCTAAGCCCAGGAGTTGGAGGTTGCTGTGAGCTGTGACTCCATGGCACTCTACCAAGGGCAATAAAGTGAGACTCTGTTTTAAAAAAAGAAAGAAAGAAAGAAAAAAGCCAGGCATGGTGGTGCATGCCTGTAATGCCTGTAGTCCCAACTACTTTGGATGCTGAGGCAGGAGGATTGCTTGAGCCCAAGTGTTTGAGGTTGTAGTAAGCTATGATCATGCCACTGTACTCCAGCCTTGGTGACAGAGTGAGACCCTGTCTCAAAAACATATAGAGTTCTTTATAGGGTTATTATCTATTATGCATAAAGAGAATCAGCTATGCTTCCAAATTGCTTTGGTAAGTGGCTCTATTAATATCATAAAACTATATACCCTATATAGTGATACCCATTTCCTGAAACCAAACCAAACCTAAATTCAGGTTTTGACAATTAGATGGAATTTTCTTCTTGTGTTATTACTTTGCTTGATTACTGGTAAGGATAGCCATCGTCTGTATTTATTGGCCTTTGGCCTTTTGTCTTTCTTTTCCTAGGATTTATTTATTCACCCATTTGAATAATTTTTCTAGTTGTTTGCTTTTTTAATTAGTGATTTTTAGGAGTTCTTTCTAACTTCTTTTTTAAATTTATTTTTTATTTTTTTGGAGATAGGGTCTTGCTCTATCACCTAGGCTAGTGTGTAGTAGTGTCATCATAGCTCAAATCAGCCTTGAACTCCTGGGCTGAAGGAATCCTCCTGTCTCAGCTTAGTGAGTAGCTGGGTCTACAAGGGAGCATCACCACACCCAGATACTTTTTCTATTTTTCTGTAGAAAGGGGAGTCTCACTCTTGCTCAGGCTGCTCTTGAACTCCTGACCTCCTGCTTTGGCCTCCCAAAGGATTTCAAACATGAGCTAATATGCCTGGCTAGAGTTCTTTTTAACTTCTAAGTTTATGGTCTTAGTTTTAAACCTTTGCAAGGTAATGTAAATATTTTAATTAATTGACTTCAAACTTTGTTTATGGTGTTGTGTGACAGAGGCTTTAAAGATTTTTCTTAAGCAAAGCATGTCATTTTTAAATTTTATTGCTTTTTGTTTCTTTTTTTATTATGGGTTAATATGAGGTTTTATTTGTTGGAGGCATTTCCTGGCGTCACATATATTTCTGTTTCTTATCTTAATAATTTAATTTTTATTTTTAGGCTGACAGTTCATCCACATTTATTTGTGCATCATTAAGGTTTTGTAGTTGTGTAGAATTTCTCCTACTGTGTATTAGCTGTGTAGACACAGTGGAAAGGGAATTTGGGTGGACCATTTAGGAGTTTTGCAGGTCATTTTCTTTGATATCAACTTTTTTGTACATTCTTGGCCTGAGATTAGAAACTATCTGCATCTTGGTGTGAAGATGAAAGAAGGCGATGCTTATGTTAATTAAGTGGTTTATATTTCAGTTGCCTAATGGTAGAGATTTGATTTATAGGAATCTTTCAGTCTCTAAGCCAACTCTAGCTGCAGGGATCACTTCATCTCCCCCACCTCCCCAGAAGCTCTGTGAAGGCAGGACCTGTGTGTTGGTCTTGATCTATGCCTTGGACATGGGGAATAAACAACATTTTTGAATGAGTGAGTAATTAAATTCATGGAAGTAGAGAACAAGGAAATAAAGAAATGCAGATCATCATGTGAACATTCCAGGTTTTTTGGATTTTGTTGTCCTGAAAGTCCTTTTAGGCCTATAGAATTTTAGGATCTAGAAGTCCTCATAGAAAGGAGTGGACACAAGAAAGGGCTCAACCTAAAGTAACTGAGAAGTTGGGGCACAGTGGGGACTTTGCTAGAGTTTGCAGAGAACACTATAGGGCAGAGAAAAATCCAATTTTCTGTAGGAATCAAATATCACGCATGGCCCCCACGACTTCCTTCACATGGCTGACATGATGAATTTCTTGAGACATACACAACAGTCTTTTCCCCCCACTTATGCCTCATGGAAGTTCAAATTTTCCACAAGAAAAGGAGGATATGTAGTTGAGAAGATCTTTCTAATTAACCTGAAATAATAATTTTTTAGAAATGATATATAAGACTGTGGAAAGATAACCTGCAAGTTATATTCTAAAAATAAATTAAAAATTTGTTAAACAAGTAGATTTTAGATGCTTGTGCCACAAAGATAATTATGTGAAAGGATATGATAATTTGCTTCACACACACACACACATATATATAGCCATTTTATTATCTATATATATCCCATGACATCATGTTATAAACCTTAAATGTACACAATATAATTATTATTAAAAAAATTTAGCCCAGCACAGAGGCTTATGCCTATAATCTAGGCATTTTGGGAGGCCAAGGTGGATGGATAACTTGAGTCAAGGAGTTCAACCTGCCTGGGCAACACACTGAAACCTCATTTCTACCAAAAACAGAAAAAATAGACAGATGTGTGGCTTGACACCTGTTGTTCCAACTACTCAGGAGGCTGAGGTGGGAGGATCACTTGAGCCCAGGAGTTGGATGCTGCAGTAAGTTGTGATCATGCCATGGTACTCTAATCTGCATGATAGAGAAAGACGTTATCTCAAAAAAAAAGAAGAAGAAAGAAGAAGAAGAGGAGGAGGAGGAGAAAAAGGAGAAGAAGGAGAAGGAGAAGAAGAGGAGGAGGAAGAAGAGGAGTGGGAGGAGGGGAGAAGGAGGGGGAGAAGAGGGAGGAGACGGAGAAGAAGGAGAAGAAGAAAAAAGAAGAAGAGGAGGAGAAGGAGAAGGAGAAGGAGGAGGAAGGAGGAGGAGAAGAGGAAGGAGAAGGAGGAGAAGGAGAGGAAGAGAGGAGAAGGAGGAGGAGGAGGAGAAGGTGAAGAAGGAGGAGGAGGAAGGAGGAGGAGGAGGAGAAGGAGAAGAAGAAGGAGGAGAAGGAGAGGAAGAGGAGGAGGAAGGAGGAGGAAGAGGAGGAGAAGGACAGGAAGAGGAGAAGGAGGAGAAAGGGGAGGAGGGGAGGAGGGGGAGGGGGAGGAGAAGGAGGAGGAGGAGAAAAAGGAGAAGGAGGAGAAGGAAAGGAAGAGGAAAAGGAGGAGAAGAAGGCGGGGAGGAGGGGGAGGAGGAGAAGATGGAGGAGGAGGAGAGGAAGGGGAGGAGGAAGGAGGAGGAA
>CAUYPK010148212.1:0-19220 GCA_963574355.1 Loris lydekkerianus | reverse complement strand
GGCTGGCAACCTGTAGAAGATTGAAACTGGACCCACACTGTCCACCATTAACTAAGATAGACTCTCACTGGATAAAAGATTTAAACCTCAGACATGAAACTATAAAAATACTTGAAGAAAGTGCAGGGAAAACTCTTTAAGTTTTTCAAAATATGACATTGTCACTTTGATGGAGACTGCATTAAATCTGTGGATTGCTTTGAGTAGTATGGACATTTTAATAATGTTACATTGAAATTTTAAAAAGGCAAGAAATCTGTGAAACAGGAAAATCATAGGTGAATCATGAGTATAAATGGAAGTGCTTCAATTCAATCAGGAAAAAACGTTAATAATATAATATCTCTGTCTCTCTCTCTTTCTTTCTCACATACATGCCCACATGTACACATATGACACAGTAATGTGTCCATGTATTACCTTAAAATATGTAAGGCAGAGACTCATGGAAGAAAAAAAATTTGTTATGAATATGGTAGCTAGTTTCCCCCCAAGAAGAATTAATTTTGTCCACTGGCAAGGTAGTTGGTTGGAAACAATGACAGAGCAAAATACATTCCGTGGCAGACCAAAACAGTTATGGAAGTCAGTTGTTTTTATTTATGTTTTTGTCCAAGAATCTAGTAATTTCCACTCTTTCTGAGTCTAGTCTGTTTGTCTCTGTGTAGAAACTATTGTTGTAGTTCTTTTGGACTCTCCATTTCCATTATTATAATTCCTAACATTCTCCCATTGAAGTAATGTTTTCTATGAGGTTTAACTCTTTTGTTGATGCACTATTATCAATTGACCTTCAGATTCTATTCATAATGACGTTGAAATATTTTAGTACCTGCATATCAGATAGTGAAAGAAAGCTAGAAGAAAGTAAAAAGGAAAACCATTAATGTCATATTAAATAATTGGAAAACATTTTGTTTTCAGTTTCTAAATCAAGATAATCAAGATAATCATCCTATATACTATAATACTGTAAGTATTGTTTTTATTGATATTTTAACTACAATTTGTATATTTAAGTAGAAACTATTATATATTCATACTTTGCCTAGAATAGCCAATACACATCTGAAGAGCAATGTAATTACATAAGTATATTTTGATCAATAAATATATGCTATTTGTGTATATAACATTTGAAATGTTTTGTTTTATTTGGAGAATAATCATAGATATTCGGCAGATGAATACATTAGCCCAAGATAAAAATTATTTTATAAGACAAGAAATATAATATCTTCAATTATATCTGGTACCTTACCACATCAAGCTTTATGAGCAAGTGAAAGAGTTTTTGAACAATGAAATAACTCAGAGATATTAGGTCTATAATAGCATTATGTCTTAAAAAAAAAAACCAGGTGGCACCTGTGGCTCAAAGGAGTAGGGTGCCAGCCCCATATGCCGGAGGTGGAGGGTTCAAACCCAGACCAGGCCAAAAACTGCAAACAAAACAAAACAATGTGAGGACTATAATTAAAAATATTTTACTAAGAATTTATACTCAAAAAAAGTAAATAATCAACCAAGTAAAGTGACTACCTCTTTAATGAGAGAGTATTGTCAAACTACTCAACCGAGAAGGGAATAATATAGAGAATATAGAAGGAATTCAACAATTCAACACTAGAAGAAAACAAAAAACTGTATTAAAATGTGGGCAAAGCATATGAATAAACATTTCTCAAATAGCATATAAAAATGCTAATGTCAATAATTGCCAGGGAACTACAAATCAAAACCATAGTGAGATACTATCTTACTTTAGTTAAAATAGTTATGATTAAAAGACCAAAAAAAAAAAAAAAAAAAAGAAAAGAAAGAAAAAAAAGGAAAAGAAATAGATACTGGTGAAGACATTGAGTGAAGGGAACTTGTATACACTTTGATGGGAATGTAAATTAGTAGTGTTACTATGAAAAACAGTATGTAAATTTCTCAAAAAACTAAAAATAGAACTACTATGTAATCCTGTAAAGCTGCTACTGGTTATTTATCCAAAGGAAAGGAAATAAATATATCAAAAAAATACCTGTACCCCATTTTATCACAGCACTATTTGCAATATCAAAATACAAAAATCAACCTTAGGGTCTATTAACAGACAAATGGGAAAACATAATGTGGTATATAAACAGAGAGGAATACTCTGTTGTTATAAAAAGTGTAAAATCATGTCATTTGCAGCAAAATACATTAAACTGGTGGTTATTATATTAAATGGAATAAGCTAGGCATAAGAAGACATACCATGTTCTTACTCATGTGGGAGCTAAAAAAGTTGAGTACATGGAGGTAGAGAGTAAGATGGTAAGAATCAGAGGCTAAGAAGTGTGTGGGTAGTGGCAGGGGAATGAAAAAGGGTTGATTAATGGGTAAAAACATTCACTCATATAGAAGGGAAAAGTTCTAACAGAGATAGACTAGTTAGTAGAGAAGGCTGACTATAGTTAATGACCATATATTGTATATTTCAAAATAGATAGAAGCAAGGACTTGGAATAGTACCAACACAAAGAAATGTTAAGTAATTGAGATGATGGATATCCAAATACCTCAACGTGATCATTATACAGTCTATAGATTTAACACAGTATGATAAGCAACTAAAAAAGTTGTAAAAATATCACTTATTAATTAAACAATTTAAATACTTTATTGCTTAAAATGCTAAAAATTCACTGAGGAATAATCTTTGCACTATCATCAAATTTGTTAATGTTGATGTCTGCTGGCTAGTCAGAGTGATGGTTGCTGCAAGTTGCACTAGATGTGCTAATTTCTTAAAATGAGACAGCATTGAAATTGTCATCACATCAATTGACTCTTTCTTTGAGGAAAGATTTCTTTGTAGCAGACAAGGCTATATGAAAGCATTTTACCCAAAGTACAACTTTGGGTAGAATTAAAGTCAATTCTCTCAAACCCAGCTACTGCTTTATCAACTACATTTATAATATTCTAAATCATTGTTGTAATTTCAACAATGTTAATAGCACCTTCACTAACAGTAGATTCCATCTCAAGTACCTACATTCTTTGCATATCTATAGGAAGAAAGTCCTCATCCATTGAAATTTGAGTATGAGGTCACAGCAATTTAGTCTGCATTGTTGGATCCAGGAGGTAGGTCGCCAGCCCATGAAATTGCTAGGACTCAGCCCCCTGTACAAGCTCGCTCATGGTATGGCTCCCAGTAGACGCCGGTGAGCCCGTTGTTTCAGTCAGGTAATGATACAGGACAGGTGGCCTGGTGGCACCCCAGCCAGTCCAGCTGGAGGACCTGCCTCCTCCACCTTGACCGTCTTGGTGCCGCTGCAGCCAGCAGAGGAACCAGCGGGCTGGAGGGTAGGCAAGGGGCTTGGGGCCTCCCACCCCCACCAGAGGCTCCAATAGCCAAAGGAGCGGAACTGCTGGGGAGACACTGGCACCTCCATGTCTCTATCACTTTACACTTATGACTAAAAATGGAACCCCCATTTCCTATGCCTAGGCCAATTTCATGTAACTTTCCTAGGCCTCAATTCCGTGAATGGACTGTGTCCATTCATTAATATATTCATTCACCTTGCCCCAGCAGAAGAGACTGTCCATTCATTTCCTAGCCAAGGAATCCATGCACCTATATATACAGTTAGACAGAGAGAGACACAGAGAGAGCTTTTCTCCCCGACTTGGGTTTTCTCTCTGAGAGCTTTAGTGTTTTCGTTGTCTTTTCTGTAAATAAATTCTGTCTTACCACCAATATGTGGTCCACGGATTTATTCTTCAAATCACCAAGACCAAGAACCTGAAACTCCAATATCAGTAAGACTCCCCATCAAGACGAGTCAATTCTCTTAGTCAGGTCAGAGGTACCGGAGCACCTCCAAGGTGCAGAGGTCAGTATTAGTAGGAGTCCCAACTAACTTCTCCCATGGCTATTTATAGAAGTGATCCCATGGCTATATATACCACAGGTGTGGAGACTGCCAAGCAATCATGTTTGTGCTCCTGTGCTCTGGTGCTTTTTAATGAAAGACCAATCCCTTCCCAATTCCCTTATTACCAAGGTGTTTTTTTGTCAGGTGTTTCCTACATCTCCCCCCCCCCCTTTTGTGTATTTTAAGATAGTTTTAATTGGGTACTATTTAAATTACCATGATAGCACACTGACCCACTGACCTGCTTTTCTTTTCTCCACTTTTTTTTTTTTTTTTTTGAGACAGAGCCTCAAGTTGTCAACCTGGGTACAGTGCTGTAGCATCACAGCTCACAGCAAGCTCCAACTCCTAGGCTCAAGCGAGTCTCCTGTCTCTGCCTGCCAAGTAGCTGGAACTACAGGTGCCCCACAACACCCGGCTACTTTTTGATTGCAGCCATCATTGTTGTTTGGTGGGCTGGGCTGGATTCGAACCAGCCAGCTCAGGTGTATATGACTGCCACCTTAGCTGCTTGAGCCACAGGTGCCGAGCCATCTTTTCCCCATTTTTTTTCCTGTCTGTTCTTTTGCAGAAGGTCTCTCTGGCCTGCTTTACTTTTTGCAGAAGGTCTTCCTGGCCTGCCTTTCATTTTTCTGTCTGTCCCCCACCCACCCCATCCAAGGTCTCACTGACCTGTTTTTTGCTAAAGGTCTTTCTGACCTGCCTTTCTTTTTTCCTGCTTTTTTCTGTTGATTGCCTTGAAGGGACAGGAGGCAATGACCATCCTAAACTGTAATTAGCATATATGAATGCTACATATTTGTGTACATTCTCAATTCCATTTACATCTGATCTAATTTTGGTTATCTCTTTTCTTATATTTGGCTTGGAATTGGATTGCTCTTCCTTTTTCCAGTTCCTTGAGATGGTTCATTATATGGTTAATTTGCATTCTTTCTAATGTCTGGATGTGGGCATTTAATATGATGAATTTCTCTCTTGGGTCTACTTTTGTAATATCACCCAAGATTTGATAGGTTATGGCCTCATTGTCATTTTGTTCAAAGAATTTAATGATTTCTCTCTTTATCTCCTCCATGATCCAGCTATCATTCATCAATAGCTTCTTCGGTTTTTATGACTTGTGTGAGGATGAGTTTTTCTGATGGAATTGATTGTACCTTTATTCCATCATGGTTTGAAAAGGTACAAATTACCATTTCTATTTTTTAAAATTTAATGAGGTTTGATTTGTGACTTAGGATATGATTTGCCTTGGAGAATAACCCATGATTTGATCAGAAGATTCTATATTCAATATTATTGGGGTGAAATGTTTTGTAATTGTCTATTAAGTTCATTTGTTTAAGTCTATTATTTCTTTGATTAGTTTCTGCTTGGAAGATCTACCTGTTAGTGGGATGTTGAAGTACCTGGCTATTATGGTGATATTTATTATATTGTCCAGACCAAGTAAAGGTTTACTTTATAAAGGTTTACTTTATAAATCTGGAAATGTTTAAGTTGGGTACATAAATACATACTTAGGATTGAAATGTCCTCTTGTTGGATTGTTTCCTTGGCCAGTATATGATATCCATCTTTGTCTTTCTTTAATTTTGTTGCTATAAAGTCAATTGTATCTGAAAAAAGAATGTCAACTCCTTTTTTTCTTTTGGTTTCCACGTGCCTGAAATATTGTTTTCCAGCCCTACATGTTAAGTCTTGATTTGTTTTTGTGGGTTAAATGTGATTCGTAAAGACAGCATATACTTGTTTTTTTTTTTTTTTTTGTTGTTGTTGTTTGTTTGTTTTTTTAATCCAGTCAATCAGCCTGTGTCTCTTCATTAGGGAGTGCCAGTTCACATGTATTGATGGGATTGATGGGTATAGTGGTGTTCAATTAGTTTTGCTGTGTGGGCTCTGTTGCCTTGTTTTAACATGTGGCCATTCTTGTTGGTAGGTTTTGTCCTTTTGTTTCCATGTTTTCATTTTCCTAGGGGTTCATTGTGTTCATCTGTGTATAGTACCAGTCTGAGTACTTCCTACAGAGTAGGTCTAGTAGTAGTAAATTTTCTCAGTGTTTGTGTGTCAGTAAGTTTTAAGAAAAAGAAGAAAAGACAAATGATGAAATAAAAATGTATTATCAAATTGTGAATTTTGTACCAAAGATCCTCAGAGGAATCTGCCTACACCTGATCTCATATACTTGATTTGTGAATCATAGGAAAATCCATATTAAATTATATGTATGTATTTATTTACGTGTTTACATAGGCATATATTTTAATTTATTTTTTTCTTCTGAAGTTCTTTTGGTTAACTTGAGGGTTTAATCTCCAATGTGCTTGGGCATTTAAATTATCTTTTCTTTATACTGGCAGTATAAATCTCTGAGTGCACATCTGGTGGTTTAAATAGTGTTGCCTATTAAACAACAACAACAACAACAATAACACTGATTTAGCTTTTTCTAGTTAAGTGCAAAGATTGACCTCTGTCAATTTCTTTTCTAGTACACGAAAACTTGGTTGTAGTTATAAATTAATGTGCTTAAGCATATTCCTTTTAGAAATAAACTCTTCTTGAATACTTGATTTTTTTATATAATAGTAATAATTATTATTAGTATTGCAATACTCAAAGAAGGAAA
Organism: Loris lydekkerianus; assembly: GCA_963574355.1. Lineage (NCBI taxonomy): Eukaryota > Metazoa > Chordata > Mammalia > Primates > Lorisidae > Loris > Loris lydekkerianus. The sequence continues at coordinate 12,665 of CAUYPK010148212.1, read as the reverse complement.
ATATAATGAATAATGTCTATCAGAGTATGCACTCAAGCCTATGGGTTTCTGCCACTACTTTATTATAAAAAATTGTGAAGATTTCCAATGTAGATTCCATTATCATTGGGACCTTGAATAAAGGGAAAGAAAACTCTCATGAAAATGTTTTATAAGTTTTGATTGCAAAAATTGGATTATGTTAGTTCTTTATATTTTGAAGAAAATATGAGAAATAACATTCCTTATAAATTAGAAGATCTTTTAAAGTTACGATGTATTTTATACATGAGCTATACTAACAACACAGGATTGAAAACATTTTCAAATTGAAAATGAAAGACAAAATTAATAAATATTTCTTGCAAGGTAAAACACAGTAGCTTTTGATAAATAAAATTACCAAAAAAAAAAAAGAATAGAATCTATAATTAAAACAATGTAATTTAAATAACTGAATAAAATCTTTAAATGGTCCATTACATGGAGATTCTAAGGTGGTTTATAACTTTGTTTATAGTTAATATATTTAGAGGTAAGATTCAGCCCCTCTGTTAACAATTCCCTGCCAATATTTTTGTATATTAAACAAAAAAATTCTCTGCTAATGAGAAGGTTTTAATGCAACATGTGCACTATTGGATCACAGATTGACTTAGATTTTATAAAGAGGATGTGTTGGAAATGCCAAAATGTATTGCTGCATAGAAGTAAGATTTGAATTATAAATATACTTCCATTCTGATATTATGGATTCAGTTTGTAGTATTTACAAAATTATTTCTAGATTTATGGTATCTGAATATTTATATGGCATTATTTTACACTTGGAAGTGAAAACCCTTATTGACAATGAAATGTAGAGCAAGTTTTCAAGTTTGAAAATATTATATTTATATGTACTCTTAACAGTTGAAATTTTTTGTACTACTAGATTAGTTCTAATAAAGCATTATTTCATTTATTTCATTTTGCCTTACTTTGCTTGAAATTATTATTTTACTTTATTTTTTTAGCATTCACAAAACTTTTTTTTGTTGTTGTTTATAACAAAGCCCAAAGAAGTTTTTCAAAGTTGATTTTGTATCAAGGTCTTTATGCACATCTACAAAAAAAATTCTTAGATAATTTTTAATATATGAATCAACAACAAATAATATATCATAGTCATTTAGGAAACAGCAATAAATTTATGACAGGATATGTTTAAGGATTTTACAGCTATTAAAAAGAAACCTGGTCTTTATGAGAATATTTAAGTAAAGTCGCTGAATTAAAGTTGGAGCAGAACTTACAGTTGTTTGTGAAGGTGATAAACACAAATACAAAAGTGCTCCTTAGGAAAAGGTCACCAGATAGACTAAACAAGTACTTCAAAGGTGACCATGGTGATACTCAGCAATGTGGTATGATGAATAGGATGACTTCAAGAAATTAACTGTTTGACCTTGTTATTCTGAGGGTTGTTTTAAAGTGAAGATCTACCATATAGTCACCACTATAAAATATAATTATTTATAAATACATTTCAAGAAAATCACTAATAAATCCCATGTAACATAAACTACTTGAAGTTTTAAATAATTTTCCAAGCCAATCATTTCATATTTTCCAAATCAGTGAATGCATCAGGATTAAAAATTATTTTCTCTTGAACAATTAGAAGATGTGTATTAAAATAAATAAATAAATAAAAAGCGCCATTTCAGAAGTATAGGACTGAATACACTTTCTTTTAATTTAGGATTTTTATGCATTGTTGATTTGTATGTGTGTGTGTGTTTCCAAAGTGAAGTTAGTTTTTCAGGAGCAAAAATTTTTAGTAAATATAGAAGAATTCCTTCCCAAGAAGAATTCACATAGTTGGATATACAAGTATATCCGAATCTACTTTTCCTAAATCTGCATTTTGTTCTATCTGGGAGTTAGCACAAAGAGTGGTTAGTTATAATCCATCAATAGATACTAATGTAATTGTCAAGATCATGAGCTCTGGAATCCGAATCTTGTATATCCAAATATTCACATAGTTGGATATACAAGTATATCCGAATCTACTTTTCCTAAACCTGCATTTTGTTCTATCTGGGAGTTAGCACAAAGAGTGGTTAGTTATAATCCATCAATAGATACTAATGTAATTGTCAAGATCATGAGCTCTGACATCAGCTTGATAGGGCTTTTCCCCTACTCTGATTTAGTTGTGAAAATATCAGCAAATTCAGTAACATTTCTATGTCTCAGTTCTTGCCCCTGCAAAATAAGGACTAAATGAAGCTCCTACCTCATTGGTTATTTGTGAGAATTGAATGTGTATTCATGTGTAAAGTCCTTAATAAAAGACATGGTGTTTGATATTAATGTTTATAAATAAATTTTAAAATGATCAAATAAAAAACATAAGTTGAATTAAACTCCTTAGGATTTAAAAATGCTAACATTTTATTGATTGTAACTTTTCATTAAATATCTGAGCATACCTTAGTTTGTCATCTTTCTTTAGTATTAAGTAATGTTGCCATTGATATCCTAGTAATTATGAATATTTTCAAAACATGTTTCAAAATATTGTATTTTTAATAAATTTAATCACATAATGATCTTTACTATAGATGTTACTAGAAGACATTAAAAAACAATAATCATCTTGAATTTGACCTCTAAAATAGTTTTTGGAATGTGAAAAGAAAATTGTTTGATGGAGGTATAACTGACAGATAAAAATTATATATATTTATAGTGTAAGACAGGATGTTTTGATGTACATACACAATGTGAAATAACTACCACAAACTAAATAACATATTCATCATCTCAGATAGTTATCATTTGGACATGTAGGTAGAATATGCAAGAGAAAAAAATTTTATGAAATTGAAGAATATTTTATGAAATACTTTAGAAAGTAAATGCACTTACTCATTTTCATGTGACTTTTATAGTCACAGTGTGTAAATTTAGTAATACCACTGTAGATTTAATAATAGCTTAAGTCAGAGATCCCAGGAAACAGATTTGGAGGATGGAATTATATTTTTTTCTGGAAATCCTTTTGCTCATGTCCATTTCTACCTTCTATCAATTTTGCAAACATTTTGCTGGTACTTAACATGGTTCATCATTTCCTCCCCTCATATATCAGCTTCCTCGCTCTTTTCTCAAGCCGTTATATTTCCTTCAACATTTTACCACTGTTGTACAATTATGTTCTCTTCAACTGTTGCCCTTTCATCCTCCCTGTTGAATATGAATTTTAATGCTTTGTTGTCACAACATCCCATTACCAAACTGTAATATCTAATTATGATCAAGTTGCATGACAAATGCCACAGGCAGATAGTAATACCTCAGTGAAATCATTATCACAGACCTGCTGATCAGCTATTTAGGCAAAGTGGATTTTTGAATAGATTTTTCCATCTTAGCTGGGTTTGCTGATCTGATTAGTGAAGCTGCCTAGAGGCTGGCTAAGTTGGCTTCAGTTACAGGGACTTCTGCTACTTGGTTTTTGTCTTCATGTTCCTCATCCTCTAGTAGATCAGACCACCCACAGTCTCTTGATTGCCTTACAAATGCAAACGAGGTCAAAAAACTCAATATTTAAAGCATTTAGAAAGAAGTTGATTCCAACCCTTTTGGATGACTTTGAATGGTTCAAGACTTCAGTGGAGGAAATACCTGCAGACGGAGTGGAAATAACAAGAGAACTGGAATTAGAAGTGGAGCCTGAAGATGGGACTAAATTGTCAAAATCTCACAATAAAATTTGAATGAATGAGAAATTTATTCTTGTGGTTGGGTAAAGAAAATGGTGTCTCAAGATGTAATCTACTGCTGGCAAACATGCTGTGAATATTGTTTAAATGATAACAAACCACTTAAAATTCTACATAAGCTCAGTTAAATGCACTGACGGGGTTTGAGAGGACTGACTGCAGTTTTGAATGAAGTTTTACTGTGGGAAAAATGATGTCAAATAGCATGGGATGCTATGGAGAAATATTTCCCTAAAGAAAAAAATAAATCAATGGAACAAATTTATTATTGCCTTATTTTAAGAAAGTGCTCTAGCCACCCCACCTTCAGCCGCCACCACCGTGGTCAGTCAGCAGCAATCATCATCTAGGTAAGATTATACACCAGCAAAAAGATTACAGCCTGCTGAAGGCTTGGATAATTGTTAGCCTTCTATAACAATACAGGAGTTTTAAAAATTTTGCGTGTATGTATTGCAGACATAATGATACTACACACTAAGTGGACTGTGGTCCAGTGTAAACACGACTTTTGAATGCACTAAGAAGCCAAAAGGTCTGTGTAACTTGCTTTACTATGATGATTGCCTTGGTGCTATTGTCTAGAATCAAATATGTCATATTTCTGAAGTATGCCTATATTAACTTTAAATGTATGTAATCCTTTACCTTTACACTGAGTGCTATTAATTAATCTTTTCCTGGAGAAGAAATAATATGTGTGTGCGGACGATTGAGTGAACAGCAAGTAAAGTGGGTTTCTCTAAAAATACCAGATATTTTAACAAGTCATGAACTTTATGTTTCTTGCCCAATTTGTGGAATCTTTCTTTGTCTTTGAAATCTCGGACTCATTATTTCAGACCCAAGAAAAATTGCACCTTTCAGTTAAACTTTTTCTGACATAGTAAAGAAAAACAAACTGACCATCTTTGATCCCTTAACAATAAAACATAACTTTTTTCTTTCTGTGTTATGCTCAACTTCTCGTTGAAGCTGTTCTATCTAGATGTTCTCCCTTTGCCAGAGACCCAGGTCAGTGTTGCAAAGTGTGCTTTCCTTTACCTCCCAGTCACTGAGACATTTGTGTTTTTATCTCAAGGAATACAAGAATTTCTGGCAAATATAAGACAATGAGTAAACACTAGGTAAATGAGTTTATGAGGAAAACTGAACTGCCACTGCACAGAAAACACTCAGTGTCTCTAGATAAAAGATTATATGAAATAAACTATCAGCATAAAATCATCTCAGAACTGTTTATACATCCTTACTATTTTTTATATCCTTTTTAAATCAGGCTACATGTTACCAAAAAAGAGAAGGTATGTTAATAAATTAACCTTTATTTTGCATGTCATGTTATTTTTCGTTATGTCAGATATTCGTGAATTACATTAATTACCCAGAGAGAAAATAATCCTGCTTTACAACTGTTCTGGTGTTTATAAATTCAGTACCCCGAACAATAATAGTCACATATGGTATTTTTAGAAAAGACAGAAATATGCTAAAATGTTAATATTATCTCATATTACAGAATTTTTTCTCAACTTACTTTACTACAGCATTGCCAGAAGCAGATCCTGAACAACTCTTCTCTCTTTGATAATTCTCAATTAATTAACTTCTGAATGTGTAAAAAAAATACACATTCAAACAATATCAATGACTTCCAACTTTTTCTTCATAGAATACATACCATGCTTATTCATGCTGCACATTTAGGGAGTCACGTGTATTTGCAGAAACAGATGTTCACGGGAGTAGATCAGCACACAGCCTCAGTGTTATGCTTTTCTCACGTATAGAAATTTAGTTTCTAAACTACTACTTAAATCAACATCACAGAATGTTTCCGTGATTTAGTCCTTCATTTCAGTAAACTAGAAACTGGTCCACAGAAGCAGTCAACCTTATAACAGACCTAGAGGTGCAGAAAAACTACCAATGGATTTGCCAAAGAACCAGATGCTGTCTTTGGAAGAAAATTTCACAGCTTGGCATCAGAAGTTTACAATGTCATCAAAATGATTCTTCCACACATTGAGAAACAATGTTTTCAAATAACTGAAGCACACAAAAAGCAATTTAAATAGCACTCAAGTTAAAACACAATTAATCTTTGGGAATTAGATTAAGGTATACATCACTTACATTAACTGCTACTAATTTTCTTGATTGTGTATTTGAAAATTAAAAACTTTAAATGTGTCCTTTGAATAAAACTATGTCAGGGTATGTGTTTAGAATAACTAAGTATGTGCTCATAACAATAGTGACAACAATTTTCAAAGTATGTAAAATTATTTTATGAATCTGTTATACTCTTGGGGTTTAATAGCAACAAAATCAGAGTGCTAGTTTTTCTGGGGACTTGCTCTGGACAGGCCTCTGGTGTGTCAGTATGTATGTGTATTTTTTTTTTTTTATGCTTATCCTAAACTAATAAAATTGATAAAACTCATTTACTATTTACAAAAATGAACTAAAAAATATATAAAGAGTGCATAGAAAAGAAGAAAATATGATCCTGAACAGAGATGTTAGGTAACATTTCTATTTTATTTATCTTTCATAAAAAATTAGATAACATTTAAATAAATGAGGAGATCATTTTTCTTGGACCAATAATGCCAACCCTTTAGTTTTCATTTTGTTCAAGGTTGAAAAATATTAGTAAATATATTTTATAACTCCAAGCACCTTATACATAATTGTGAAAGTACTTGATTTTTAATAAACATTTAATATTTCATTAAAATATTCACTAAATTGAGCACTTCCTACTAAAAAATGGCAATTTTTTTTTACTTATTTATGTGTGTATATTTCAAAATGATTTTGCTATATGAAAATAATCTGGATTTTTTTTATAATGTATTAAAATATCTCTATAATATGATTTGGCCAAATTAATTAAATCATTGTTTGAAGTATCTTGAAAATTCTGAAATATATGTCCAAAAGTAAGATGTATAATTTTTAATGATAGTGAAAATAAATACTTTTAGAATTGAATTGCCTGCCATTCTATTAATTCATGAATGATAAGTTTGTTAATTTACTAGCAATAAAGTAAATTTGGTTTGTGATTTGTTTTTGGAGTAATATGGAAAAGAATCATCTGAAGATACAGAGAATGGGTTTGAGATCATTTTAGGGGAGGGTGTGTGGTACATGGAAATGTAGATGACTTTTCTTTAGATTTTTTTTTTCCATAAAATGGGGACAAAGTCTTGAGGATACAGATCATTCAGAGGAACAAAGATAAGAAATGTATAAACATAGGACTTTCAACTGGTTTATTAACATCTCCTATCCAGGGCAGGCCACCAGAACCTGCTAAACAAATATTAACATGGTTAGCGGTGAAGTCAACAGACCCAACAGCCCATCCAAGCAGCAAATGAAGAAAGCAGCCAAGAGCTTTGCAGAGACACAGATGTTAATGTTAAAAAATTCATTTCAGACCTTGGCATCTATACTCTTTATCTGTCAAACATGTCCTTTGTGTGGCCCAGCTGCTGTGTCTGTGGAGGAACATTAAGGGAATGTGGGAGAAGAAGATGAGTTACACTAATTCTTTCCTATAAACACTACCCGGGTTTAGTAATTCTTTTATATCTTGTTAAATAATGGAGCATTTGTCTAAGAGACCAGCAGTGGTAGTCCTAGGTCAGTTCCCTTCTTTTTCTGGTTTAGTTCCCTCAGGGCTGACCCCCTTCTAACTGTCTGACTCAAGTCTACACTGGGGTGTGGAGCTTCAGTCTGAGCCAGGGCAATCTCCGTCTTTACTGACAGCTGATCAGCTCATGCTAACTATACTTGTGAAGCAATCATCCTCCTCAGCTGGCTTAGCAAAATGCCTCCTGAGCACCTCCTTCTAAAGCAAGAACTGTGAATTAGAGGACATTGAATCAAACCTGCATCTACTGGAAAGAGAAGGCTGATAATGAAGGAAAACGCTCAGAACTCAGAAGAAAAGTACTTATAAAGAGTAGGGGAATGTGAGAAAAGATTAGTTACACTAATTCTTTCCTATAAAACACTAACCAGGGCTTAGTAATTCTTTTGAATCTTGTTAAGCAACAGAGGTCAGAGCATTTCGTCATTTGTACATGTATGAATTGAGGACTTCAGTGTTGAAGGAAATATTCTTATTTTTAGTCAAAACAAGTGAACACATCAGTTTAAATATATACCTTGCTGGCTATATTAAAATTTAGTTAGAAATATTATTTCCTTATGACTAGTTTTCTAAGAAGTTGAGAGGGCAAAAAAGCTGAAATATAGTTTTCAGGGAGTTAATATTCATGTTTTACTATAAATGATTATGTTTTTAAAATATAAATGATAAGTATATTTATATTCCAAAACAATAGTAACATAGCAATTTAAGTATCTCATACAAAATACATATTTTTGACTAATACAGTTATTTTTTACTTGGTACTAAGTTATTTTTCAAGTTACATTATTTGTTTTAATATTATAATTTTCGGATTCGACACTGTTTATTCATTGGCAGGGCTACCATGATAGCCCTCTTTTCAACCAGATAGCAGTAAATAAATAGTGGACAAGCAAATCCTTATTAACAATCTTTCCTTAAAGTTGTGTGGGAAGAACTCACCCCTATTCATTGCCATTTATAATTAAATGAACATAAAGTAGATATAAATTGCTAAAAGAAATCAAGAGAAATTGAAATATCCTTTCCTCTTTTAACCATAATCACCTGCAAGGAAGTAGATTCTGGCTGATGTGAAAGGTGACATTTTTTGTGATTACAAAATGTAAGCAGCAACAGTCAGGTAATTGGTACTCTATTCACTTCTTGCTTTTTGTCTATGCTGTTCTCATTCATTACTGTAATGGTGTGTAATACTCTTTTTCCAGTAAGGAAGTGAAGATGTTCAGGAATTTGGGGATCTGGTAAAGGCTACTCAGTTTCCAAGTGGCAGAACTTGGACTCAAACCTATGATGTTATGCCATCTTCCATGATCTACCATGGTTCTAACCAGTGATGAGCAGGTAAATGTAACTATACATCTCCTTGGGGAACAAAGGAAAGGACCATGATTTCCAGCACTTAAAATTAACAAAGTGCACATGCTGTGATGGTTGATTTTAGGCTACTAAGCAGTCATCAGTGAACAGGATTTTCAAAGAGATGTGTATAATTGGTTCTTGAGACCCAGGCCAAGTATGACTTAAAATCACAGTGCAACTCATTGTAAACTGTCCATTTTTAAACTTATCAAATACATATCTCCTGTAAACTCCATAACACAAAAATGTTATGATCTTATAAATAGTTGTAGAAGTCCCTCAGGATAGAATTTCTTAATTCCTAAATTTAACAGACAATAAAATATCAAGAATACAAGATGCCAAAAACTATCGACAGCATTTATTTCTTGCAAGGAAGCCCTTTATCAATGTTTCTACTTTTCAAAAACATTTGCTAATCAAACTTTATAATAAGCTTATTAACATTCATAAAACTTTCTCTTTTGTACACTAGTTGCAAAACTATGATTATGCAGAATCGAAACTTCCCTTTTGTATCATTTTTCACTATTACCAGCTTTGGGTTACAGGTCACCCTAAAGTACCATGGCACTTGTTCTCTACTCCATTTATTTTGTATCTACGGAAAAAAAAATCCCTCTGGTTTTATGATGATCACTTTTCACATTTTCCATTGTTGCAGTGGACACATATTTATTTCAAAAATTTTTGAGATTTTGTTGTAAATTGAGAAAGAAGAAAAGTAAACAATTCTGCTTTATAGTTATCTTTTTGCCTCAGAAATTTCAATAAACTTTAAGCACTTGCCAAACCTTAAATATCTCTAAGAAATTATTTAAAAATATGTATTAGGCATAGGAAGTACTGCTTTGCTGAATATAGGTAATACCTTCTGAATTCCAAGACCTTTCTGAACATCCTAGGAGAGAAGAAATCATAACTTTTTAACCAGAGTACATAGTCAGGTGACTATTATTGAACATTTGTGGTTACATCAAATACTATTTTAGAATATCTAGTGATAATACCTTTAATGTTATTTACGAATGAGCATAAATATAAAATAGCATATATTTGTAGATAAATCATATTTATAGATTATAATAGAAAAATTAAGACTTTCCCCATAAAACATTAAATCAAGTAGTCATAATTTAAAATTTATACCTTCTCATTATATCAAAAGCCTGATGGACAAAGTAAAATGTGATATTTCCTAACCTATAGAGTAATATATGCAAAGCCAAGTACAATCATTTATTAAAATGTCTCATTCTGATCTGTATAGTTAGAGAGAGATAATTGCATTGAATAATTTATCTGACAGTTGTGATCATTTTAAATATTATTTTAGAATGTTTAGGTATTATAAAATACTTGATTCTCATTTATTTGCCAATTTTTTTATACCCTTCAATGAAATCATATTTTACTCCCTAAATAATAAATTAAAAATTATTATGGGTTATGTTTGCTATTTTTGATATAACAAATTACCACAAAAAGTGGCTTAATCATTATTATCTTACAGTTCTGGAAGTCCAAAGTTCAAAATCAGCCACACTGGATTAAAATTAGTCTTTACTGACAGCTCCAGGAGAGAATCTGTTCTCTTTCTTTTTTCAAGTTCGTGGGGCCTGCCTTTTGGCTCCTGGTGCCTTCACTGTGGCTTCAGCTTCCCCAATGTCTCTTTCCTATCATGAGGACCTTTACTAAGACGTTAGGTCTTCCAGTTACTACAGGATAATCAGCCCATTCTATAATCAGTAATTAAGTCATAGCTTCAAAGTCTTGTTTTTTATGTATATTAAGAAAAGATAAACTCATAAACAAATTTAGAAAAATTTAAAACATTATTGTCATACAAAAAAAAAAAATATAGAATGAGATCTGGAGTCCTCAAACTGAAAGTGGAAAGAAGCTCAGAAGCACATTTTTATAGAATGGCTTGTGATTAAAAAAAAAAAAAATGAAAAAGTTATTTAATTTTTAGAGTGATTAGTTATTACCATGGGCGTTTCTATATGGAAAGATTAGTTAAAAATGATTATCTTATACCATTTTTGGATGATGATTTACATTTTATACTTTATAGTATAAAATATTTAGTATATTTAGTATATTTTATACTATAAAGTTATACTATTATATACTATAAAATACTAAATATTTTATACTAAATACTTCTAATAACCTTTAATTTACAAAGCAAAAACATAAAATTTCATTTGTCCCTAAAAGCCAAGTTTATTTAATTTTTACTTCTGTGACCTTACTAGTTTTGACTATCAGGGAAATTCTGAGGCCTGGTCTCCATTTTGTTTAGCTATATTATATGTGCGGGTTACAGGATTTAGCATGTGAACATATTATGGGGAAAGGGTATTATGCTAATGGTTATATGAATAAAGAACATTTATATACTGACATGCCAGTCATTAACTTTAGCAGTTTATATATGTGTGTATAAATAAATACTATCATTTTGAAGTATTATTAAACACTATACATTACACATACTTCTTTTCATTACATCTTAGATAACAAAGTCAGTGAGAAGCATCTTATTCAACTTCACCTGATCAACAAAGGAAAGCACGTAGGTTTAAAAACAAACATGAAGTGTGCTCATATTTACCAACAGACATTGCAATATTGTTTTCCTAAACATGGTATCCTTTTTATTCTTTTATTTATTTTTCTTTTTTTATTAAATCATACCTGGTTTAAACACGGTATTATGGAGGAAGCGCCTTTATATTTTAATAATTAAGTAGCCCAAAGAGAAAAGACAAAGTAACAGAATGCTAAATGCATGATTCCTTCAAAAAGAAATTGCTTAAAGTAACTTAGTTTTAGTGTTAAATAGAATAGAACATATTGCTTTGTAAAGAGAATTTTAAAGTATGGCATTAACAATGTCATTAACTTTCTTTGCCTGTATCTATTATGAAGAAGATGATGCATAAATTTTGTATAGTGCTTTTTTTGATGCTCACATAAAAGTAAACTCCTCTTTGTCAATTTTAATATCCATGTTATTCATTTAATAATTAGTCAGATATTTATTTATTAAGCACCCACTGTGCTTCAGGAATTATTATAAATGCTGAGGAACACAGAGATGAACAAAATACTGACTGGTAGAAGATATGGACAATAAACAGTTATGCAAAAATGAAGTTCTTTTCTCTCAAAAAGTTAAAAATACTGTTGGTAAAATGAAGCAAGGTGTGAAGATGACGCGTGACTAAGTGTCCCCAATAGACATTCTGTTTATTCTTACCATTGTTTACAAAGGAGTCTGGCAAATATAAATGTTTCCCTTCTCAAACATCTTTTCTTCCTTCCTTTTCTCCAACAAAAATTACATATTTGATATCTTTAAGGTCAGTTAGTAATATGAATAGAATTAGCTTATAAACTTAATTTTTCTCATATTCCCAACTTAAACCTAGACATGAGATCTGCAAATAGAATAGATATCCATATACAGCAGACAACCACGATGAAGAATGTCAATACAATAAAGAAAGAATGAGAAGAAAAACAGAAAGAACATGGATCCCTCCATAGTGTCACAGAGCAACTGATGCATAAATTTACTGTCAGAATTCTCTTTACATGAGAAAAATACTCCCTAACATTTCTTTAAGACTGTGATCATTGAGTATGGTCTTTCTAAAAATTTATAATTAAACATTTTTTAATGATAAACATAATAAGAAAATATCTCTCTAAAATGGTAGAACTATGCAGCCTTAAAGAAAGATGGAGACTTTACCTCTTGCTAACATTTTGGTTTTGGAATTCTAGCCTCCAGACCGGAGAGTAAATTTAAGTGGTTTGAGGCTTGGTAATTTGTTATGCAGCCCTAGGAAACGGATATCCCT
>CAUYPK010148210.1:0-53733 GCA_963574355.1 Loris lydekkerianus | reverse complement strand
TACCCGTCATTGGTGCTATGGAGGGCGGTGAAGAATAATAGTTAGATTCTTGGTTAATGAGCTGGTGATATTGGACCTCGACCTGATTTAACTGCCTCTAACCTTTTTTTTGGGATACAGGGCCCAAAGGTGAAGGGTAAGTAAGAGTAGCAGGGGAAGAAGGTAGGGTGAAAAACAATGTAGGCCCGTCCACAGGGGATTTTCTAGAATTTCTTTTCTTCTCTTTTCTAGATCTTCTTGGAGTGTTTTGATCTTGTTTTGCACGTTGCTAATGTTCACACTGCCCATGGGTGTTCTTAGAAGGTACAAGAGTGGCTTGCACCTGTGATGAGATGGGAAGAAAATAATCCCATCATCTCAGAGTAGTAAGACTTATATTGAAGCAATAATTGGTAGTGATTTGGGCAGTAATAAAACTAACAATAATGGTTTGTTTCCTATTAGTAATACTTAATACAAAATTTTCTACTTTAGTAGAAGTAGAAATGAGACTTGCAGGTGACAGGTTTCAGGTTAATATGAGGGTACAAACAACCAAGTCACAATATTTGAATTTATTAGGTAGAATCCCTCAAACTCTTAGGCTTAAGCGATCCTCTTGCCTCAGCCTTCCAAGTAGCTGGGACTACAGGCGCCTGCCACAATGCCCAACTATTTTTTGGTTATAGTTGTTAATTGTTGTTTGGCGGGCCCAGGCTGGATTCGAACCCTCCAGCTCCGGTGTATGTGGCTGGCACCTTAGCCGCTTGAGCTACAGGCGCCAAGCCTGAAATCTAAATCTTAAGACAGTTTATATTTTAAGATTATTTTAGCAGAAAGACAAGAATATTTTAATGCCAATATATTTTGAGTCGGGTTAACTGGTGCCCTAAGAACTGTTTTTTGCCTGCAAATGTGTTTTGTTTGGCTCACATAGTGTTTTTTAAAAAATTGAAATTAGTTGCCAGCATTTAAAAATAAGATTTCACATAAAAAACAAACAAACAAAAAGTAGCAGCCTGGATTTCTGTCCCTTTTTGAAAAACTGGAAGACCTGTGGCTACACTGCCTGCTGTCCCCCAAGGTGTAATGTAGATGTAAGGACCAGTAAGAGGCTGTCTGCTGTTGCATGTCATGTGACTGGCTCCGCTTGCTTCCTCTGGCTGGCTCTTGGAGTAGGTTTTAGTTTGCACCTGCTGAGTTAAGAGCTTAACCAATTAAAAGCACACTTAGAAGTTGGAAGGAGAACAATAAGAGGGCAGTTATTTTCCATTTGTTCCCTGAACATACATGTCTGATCTTTGTCATGTTGTGATTATTGGAAGCAGGTGGTATTTTCCCCAGTAACAAGGTTTAACTGTACAGGCAGGGGCAGAGCAAGTGTTCATGATCACATTCTACGTCTGCCAGGTCCTCAAGGTGATAGGCAAGGTGTCCTATAAATAAAACAACTTCAAGTTTCTTATGATATTTTAAGTAGAGAAAGCAGGCCCTGGGGCATAGCTGTGTAATTTGAGAACTAAGACGCTTGCCTTAATAAACAATATATAAACAACATGATATCTGGAAAATATTTATGAATATTCTATATTACATGGTGGAGTTCACTAAAACTAGTATTTTAACTATGTAGAAATATTATGTAATTAGCATTTCCCCCCCCCCAGTCTTCTGTAGGATTCAGAAAGGCCGTTAAGAGGGATAGTTTTATTACAAGTATTTTTTGGGGAAAAAGACAACTCCAGCTCTAACAATTTGAACCAGTATTTTTTTTGTTAGTAAATTTTTTTGTAGCACACAGATGCATTCAAAGGCATATGAATGCATCTGTGTGCTACAGAAAAACCACGTGGAGTTTTTGAGGACTCTGTGAAATATCCATGTGGATTATAGCATCGAAATATTTATCATTTCTGAAGGGACCTCACTTGAGTGGATTTTTGTAAATAAGTAAAAAATTGTCCAGTAAATGGATAGTCTGCAAGTAGGAAGAGGCCAGTGCTGGAAACACAGATTTGGAAGCTAGTAGCTTGTGAGTGATAGTTACAGCCACAAGAGTAGCTAATGTTGTTGAGCCAGGGAACGTAGGGTGAAAGGAGCAATGGGCTAAGGAGGCCCACCAAGGAAGTTGAGAAGAAATAGTGTCTTAATGTCATCTTGAGTCAAGGAGGGAAGGAATGGATTATTTCATAATAATTATATTGGGAGTAAGTGGTAACCATTTAAAGAGGGGTATAAAATTGACTCAGCAGTACACTAAAATTAATTTTATATGGAATGAAGTTTAAAATATTAAAAGTTTTAAATGCACTTGGAGGCAGCATAGGTGACAGTTTGTATAGTCTTGGCATGAGAAAGATATTTATGGTCAGAAACTGCCAAGGGAAAATTGAGAAATCTAATTTAATGAAAGCCAAACAAAAGCCTTTCCAGAAAGTAAGAAAGCAACTGGGAAATAACATTTGTAAAATATGTATCAGAGTTAATATGTATACTATGATTTTTTTCTTATCATTTAGTAAGAAAAGATTAATGCCCAATTAGAAAAAGAGGCAAAAATAAGCATTTTACAGATAAAACATTGCAAATTACCAACAAATATGAAAAGGTGTTTTGATTACATAATCAGGAAAATGCCACTTATGGCCCAATAGTTGGATAAGATTTAAAAAAAAAAAAAAAAAAAAAAAAAAAAAAAGGGGTAATCCTTGGTATTGATGAGAGGTACTAGGAAATGGAAATGTTCCTGATTCTTTTCCTAGGTAAGTTTTTATCATTTTCTTACATGTTAAAGATCTCTTGGAGGAACCTTCCTCAGGCTGTTTAATGATAGAGTGTTTCACCCTAGTAATAAAAGGAGGAAACAAGTTCATTCGTCTGATAGACATTCAGTTTACTTGAGGCGAGGTGAATAATCAGATTATACTCTTCCCTGTGACAGACTGAGTCCTTAAGGATGGGAGACTTGGAGGTATGTGACATTGTAAGGGACATCCCATAGAGGCAGTGGTTTGGAGAGGTCCTGAGACCAGTGGGCAGGTGGAATTTTGGGGAACTGCTATGTGGAATAGGGGTGTGGTGAGATTATGAAGGGCTTTGCCCAACATGTGGAACTGAAGTGTGTATTGAAGCAGCAGGAAGCTTTTGGAGGATTTTAAACCTGGGAGTGATGCATTCAGACTTGTTCTGACATCCTGAAATTGATAATGGCAGACTCTTGAATTAACACGGAAGTTGTCATTGCAATGAGAATTACCAAAATTGACATGGAGGAACTGGAGGAAAAAAAATCTCGAAGTCAGTCTATTAAAAACAAAATTGACAAGAGTTTTCTATTTGAATAATACACCAAAAGGTTCTTATTAGTAATGGATATCCTACAGTATCCACAGTGATAGGTAGGTTGTTATAGGATATCAGAAGTGAAATTGCAAGGTCACTTTCCTACATGCAGAACACAAACTAGTATGATGCAGTGGAATCCCTAAGCAGTGAGCTACCCTGATTAGGTTCACAGACTTTCTCCATTCACAGCGCCCACTGGTGTTTCACTAATGTTTTTCATGGTGTCTCCAGTTAAAAGAGTAACCTGACAGTTTTTTATTGTTGTTGTTAGTTAGGACCAACCAATTTAATACATATTTATGGCCTAGCACTTTAGTAGCAGTTTGAAAAAATGCTGCCTGTCAGCCTAAAGGGAAAAATAGAGTCATCCCTTGGTATCTGGAGGTTTTGGGGGATTGGTTTCAGGACCCTTATATGATATAAAAGGACGTGGTATTTGTTATAATCTGTACCCATCCTCTTGTGTGCTTTAAATCATCTCTAGATTACTTTTAATATCTAAAACAATGTAAATGCTGTGAAAATATTTGTTATATTGTACTGTTTTTTATACTATTTTTTATTTTTAATTTTTTGTAAAATTTTCAATGCATGGTTGAATCTGTGGTTGTGGAACCTTCATATATGGAGAACAGACGGTAACATTTTTATTTCATTCTTAACAAGCCTTAATTACTGATGAGATGTGTGAACCTGTTTGGTACGGCATAGCTTATCAAGCATTGGAAACTACCAGCCTCATTTCCATTCCTGCACCGATTTTTTTGGGTGGTGGTTGTGTTTTATCCCAGCAGTCACCAACCACCCCACCCAACCCCCACTTCACCAAACATACAAGGTCATTGAAAGGAATTTATTGTGACGAAATGTTAAAAAACTACCTTAAACTAGACTTAGGATCTTAAAGAGTTGGACAGATGTTGCTTTGTTTCCTTCAGAATTTGAACCATCCTGTGATAGCTGTGTTGGTTTGGTGTCTTGTGTTGCCTCGGTGCACAGTTTGGGAAGCACAGCTCCGATTTATGTCCCTGGTGTTGTCAGTTTCATTTGGCTGCGTGAAATCATTTGTGCCTTGACATTCAGACTGCCGCCCTCAGCCAGTTTAGCGATTTAGGTGTCTGCCCTGTGCCAGGTACTGCAGGGACACTGAGGTTACAGTGAACTCAGGCATATTTGCTTTCAAACATCTGACAGCCTGTCGGGAGAATTGGAAGACTGGGAAGTGAAGCAGTAGAGCAGGGATCCCCAAACTTGTTTATCTGTAAAGGGCCAGGCAGTGAGTATGTTAGGCTTTAGCACAGCCAGTAACCTCCAGCATTGTCATGGGAACAGTACATAAACGAATGGGTATGGCTGTATCCTAGGAAGACTATGTACAGAATCAGGAGGTGTTGAATTGGGCCCCTGGGCCGTCAGTTGTGTAACCTCTGTGACAAAGATGTAATTAAAATGTCATGGAAGCAGAAGGAGCATCTAACCTTCTAGGGACTCTCAGACGTGATGACAGGTGTACCTCCTACCTGGAGTTGCACAGCTGACTGGGGGAGGGTACGAAAAGGGGTGCCGGGAAGATGACCCAGAAGAGCAAATATGTGCTACCGTGAAGTATCATGCAGAGTCCAGCAGCCTGTAGAATGGTATCCACTTTCATGTGACCCGGAATGACATCAGGGGCCGAGCTCAGGGCCTCTTTGCTAGGTTCAAACTCCAGTTTCATGGATCATATTGTCTGTCTGTCTCTCTCTCTCTCTCTTTTTTTTTTCTGTACTTCATTTTAATGAGTCATGTCCTCCAGTAGTCTCCAGAGAATGGGTGTATGGAAGGCATATCTTTTGAAATTTTGCATGTCTTTATAAAATATATTTTATCCGCATAATACTTTAAATGTAGCATTTAAGTAAAGTCATTTCCACTTATATTTTGGAAGGTGCTGCTTTTAGCATTCAGTGCTAAGAATTCTTATGTGACCCCTCTCTACCCCAAGAGTATTTATTGATCACAAAGCTGGCATCTCATGTACGCCCCTTACCCGCTCTGGAGGCCATGCTGTCTCCATCTCTGTGTTACAGAGTCCTGACTTCAGTGAACTGAAGGTTCCTCTTACTCCTGAGCCCGCACTTGTGACCTCCCCCTCTCTGGATGCTTGTAAGATATTATTTTATACTTATTTTGATGTTCTCAATGATGTATCTTGGAATAAATCTTACCAAATTTGTTGTGCTACATTGTGTGGGTTCTTGAAGGACCAGATTTTTGCAGTTGAATATGTATCAGTAATTTTATATATGTCATTAATGTTGCAGTTGTCTCCTGATTAATTTCATTAAAGCACCACTTCTTCAAGCTCTTGTCTTTCTATAAAACCACCACTTATGCTGTGTAGTTTCAACCAGGTAGAATGTCTCATTTGGGCCAAATTTGTGTTTTTCCTAGGTATTTCTCTCATTTTACTTGAACCACCAACACTTCACTTTGATAACACCATAGACTTTACTTAACTGCAAAGTTTGTGTTCCTGGAAGGCATCTTCAAAGAGAGCTGAAGCTTGAGGAACTTTGGGTCTTGTGAGAGAGAAATAGGATTAGGAAAATAGTTGCTGGCCAAATTTTTGAAACAATACTTTGTTCCCTGAAAGGAAACAATAAAGAAGGGGACAATAAGAAGAATACAGATCAGACATGGGGGAGTTCTAATTCACTTCCTGTTTGTTTTCCCTTTGGGATAAACTGCCATCTCCATTGTGTCCATCTGGTGACCAGTTTGATGGCCAGCTTGTCCATTTATGTTGCCTGCAGAGTGGTTCAGAAGCTTTTCTCCCTTGAGTGTTCCAGCTCAATGTTTAATATCTTTTGAGAATTAATGACAAGGGAGTTCTCTCACTGGCAGCGGAAGATTCTTGTGCTAGAAGATTCTTTGGGCAGACCTGATTGCTTTCTCCTGAACTGTGCAGGTATTTCCCAAAGCCTTGCTCAGGACTTGGGACTTGGGGTGTCAGTGCCAACTTGCTCTCTGTCACGTTTCCCCCTCCCCTCTACCCATCTGTCCCCACCACCCTGCCAGAAAAATAGGAATAGAAACAAAGAAAATAAAATGTGTTGGGACCATAGTTTCTGGACTCCAGCTTTACTTTTCTCAGCTCCTTTTTCTGATTAACCCTCACCAGAAAGGCCACAAACCCTCTATGCACACTGGAACCAGAATTCTCAACGTTGAGGGGAAAGCAAGTCCAAGTACACATGTGAACAGTCCCATTTTCCAAGCCAGGACTCGGAGCTTTGTGTGTGGAGCCCCAGGTGCGGGTTCTCTCTATACATCCTGATGGCCTGAGACTGAGGTCACATACCTGTAAAGAAGCAAAACAGGCTTGGTGCCTGTAGCACAGTGGTTACAGTGCCAGCCACATACACCGAGGCTGGCAGTTTTGAACCCGGCCTAGGTCAGCTAAACAATGACAACTGCAACAAAAAAGTAGCTGGGTGTTGTGGCGGACGCCTGTAGTCCCAGCTACTTGGGAGGCTGAGACAAGAGAATCGCTTAAGCCCAAGAGTTTGAGGTTGCTGTGAGCTGTGACACCACGACACTCCACTGAGGGCAACATAGTGAGACTGTCTCAAATAAAAAAAAAAAAAAAAGAAGAAGAAGTGCAAACAGCCTTTTCCCAATTTCCATTGAACAGTTGTTTTTTGTTGTTGTTTTTTTTTGCAGTTTTTGGCCAGGGCTGGGTTTGAACCTATGGGGCCAGCGCCCTACTCCTTTGAGCCACAGGCGCCGCTCCTGTTGTACAGTTTTATAAATTGGTTCTGCATGGTCACCTTTCTTAAACAGAAGAGTTTATTGACATTTTCATATCCTTTAAAATAATTGTATAGGAAGCAAACTGGTACTGCCCTTGGATAGGAGGCACTCTGAAAGTATATTTTGTTTAGCTTCTAGAAGTTTAGGAGATATGCATTACTTGCTTATATTTATAAACTTGAATATTTCTTAGAAAATTACACCCTTGTCTTGATAAAATCAGAAAACGTGGCACCCTGAGGCCAGTGGCTGCCACCTTTAGGCTCAGCAGGTGGCTGCCGGGCACACCCACCTCTGTATGCATTTGTTCCCTGTTTTGGCCCTCAGAGTATTTACGCTTACACCCTGTTGCGGTAATAGACAGCTATCTGAATTTTGAAAGCTGGCTCCCAAATTTCTATAAAAATTGGCTCTCATCTGAGGAATAAGGCATTGGTGAAGAAAAGAAGTAAATTGCGACAGTGTTTCTATCAGAAGTGAGCAGAGAAAAGATTCATAAGCGTCCTTTTTATCTGAAAGCACATGGATAGGCCCTGTCCGTGTATTATTCTGGCCTGAAAGTTCATTTGAAAGTTTTGCTTGGGAGGGAAGTTGGATGTGTTATAAGCATAATATTATATTCCTCAAATGATTTGCTCAGAATTTTCTCTGTAAATGTTCTGACAAAAGGAAGCCTTTATCATCCTGCTTGTTTTAAGTTAAGAAGTCTTCGGTGAACAGCTGTAGGTTGTTCTGTTCCTGAGCCCCCATCCTGCGGCTCACTGACCTCCTCGGTGGAGCCCTTGATCCGTGGCTGCTTCTGGCGCTGACTTTGTGCGCAGTCCCTGCCACCCGTACGTTCCTTCCCTGCCAGCAGGAATGGAATATTACAGCTTCACTCAGGGAAGCCTCTGATGTGGATCCTAAATGGAGCTGCCTCTCTGCTACAATGGCTGAGGCTGAAGCCGGGAGGGATTAAGTGATTTACTCTCAGTCATACTGCTAATTAGTAATGGAGCCAAGATTAGAGTCTAAATCTGGCAGCACCTGGTTCAGGGCTCCTTCTGGACTGCCTCCCTCCACTCCCCCGCCCTCGCCACTTCTGCCTGGCCTGGCACTAGGGCACACATCTCTCTTCTAGAGTAAATGTTGACTTGCCACAAGGAATTGTTTCATTTCAAGATAATGTTTAGCCAGTTGGCAAATGTGGTTTATGATTACTTCAGTCAGGGTTTGAGTTTTGGGGGGTCACGTTTGGTCTCCTTTACTCAGTTACTCCTGTACAGCTATGTAATCTGTAACTTTAGCAGCTGGTGTTTTAGACATTCCCTGAATACGTTTTCATTCTAATGAGTAAACTTGAAGACACTGTAGTTGACTAGGAAGTTATTCATTCATCTAGAAAATAATTGAACATTTTGGAAATGTGTGCTCATGCCCTGATCTTTTAATTATTTAAGCTATTTCAGGGTTCCTTTCCTGGGTTTTTGAGAGTGCTTTACAAGAGCCAGGAAACGATCCTGCCATCTGTTTTCACCAAGAATATTTTTTGAAATCTCTCACTGGGTCATTGGGTTCCAGTTCTTTGAATGTTGCATCTCCTTTCCTTTATCAAGTCTGTTTCTTTACTTTTATTTCTGAAACATTGTTCAGTGTTTTATCTTTTTATTTAATTTTTAATATCAGCCAATGTATTTACCTTCCAAGAGATCTTTCTGTTTCTGATTATTCTTTTTTCATTGCATCCTTTTCTTGTTTTTGTGGTCATGCCAGGTTTGCTGTGAGGATACTATTTACAAGTTCTGAGCTTTTCTGGGTTTTTTTTCTTTTTCTTTTTCATTTTCGTTTTATGTTTTCTTGTTTCTTACATTATCCCTATTTCTCCTAGGAATAATTTTTATTTCCCTTTTGGTTATTCTGTTTATCCTGAATTTTTTTTTTTTTTTTTTTTTTTTTTAAGATTTTAGGCTTTGTTTATGAGTTTTGTGGTCCTGGGTTGTCTGTACCAGCATAAAATGAGGCAGTACTGGGTCTGACAAGGAGCTTTCAGTGCATTGGACAGACTTGTCGATTTGCCAGTTCACTCTAGGAAGAAGGGACAGAGTCGATGGGAATTTCATGATGCTGACAGATCCCTGAATGTCTGATGTGGAAGGCTTTGCTCCCTGGCACCTGGGTCTGTGTTAGCTACTCTGGCTGTCCTCACAGTCTTTGTTGTCTATGGGGACAATGCCTGTGTTTGGAGGGGGACTGGGAGCCTGTCATAGTCGACTTCTGTAAACATATCTTTGAATCTCTAGCTTCAGCCCCATGTCTTACTGCCCCCTTCCTATGTACCCAGAGAGGACTGAAATTGGCACCACCGTCTGCCCGTGGCTATTCAGCCACCACACCTAGTTGGCAGTCATTCTCCATCGCGCCCCCTCTTCTCCAGGAGCTCTTACCATATCCGTGGCATTATTCCAGGCAGTTTACTCACATTTATTCACTTGATCCTCACAACAAATTTATGAGGAATATATAGTTATGACCCCCACTTTGCAGATGAGGAAACAGACACAGAGAGGTCAGGATCAACCTTAGAGCTCATCTGGAGGCACACAGTGAGTGACATAGCAGGGATTCAAGCCCAGTCTGTACTTGTAACCGCCACGCTGTCCTCCTGTGATGTGTGGGTAAAGACCCTCTTGTCTCTAGCGCAGGTCAAGTCTGGCCCTCTATCCCCACTCCCGCTCTTCCAGACCTCCCATAGTATCTCTTGGGACTGGTTTCCTTGCCTCTGCTGCCCTCCCTTAGAGGCTGCCTGCCGCGGAGCAGCTAGAGAAGTCTCTCTGAGCCTGTGGTCCCCAACCCCAGGCCTGTTACGGACTGGGCGTCACAGCAGGAGGAGGTGAGCAGCAGCCCAGGCTGGAGCGAAGTGTCCTCTGTATCCCTCTGTATTAACAAAGCCCCTCCCCATCTCTGGTGTCACTGCCTGAGTGCCACTCCTGTCAGATCAGTGGTGGCATTAGATTCTCACAGGAGCACGAGCTCTACTGTGAACTGTGTTGCATGCTCCTTCTGAGAATCTGATGCCTGGTGCTCTCAGGTGGAGCTGAGGTGGTAATGCTGCTGCTGGGGAGCAGCTACAAATACACATTATCATTAGCAGAGAGTGTTGACTGCACAGCGACCATAGTAAATCAGTTGCCTATAGACTCATATCAAAACTATCACCACCACCTCTCTGGCCCCCCAGTCCATGGAGAAGTTTGGGGACCACTGCTCTAAAGTGTAGATGTGATCTCGGATCTCTCCTGATTACAACATTCTAGTGGCTTCCCATCTCCACAGTTAAACTCCACACCCTTACAAAGGCCAGCAGGCCTCTGTGATGGCCCGGTGCCTTTCCTGTCCTGTGAACTGCTGTGCGTCCTCGTCTTAGCGGCTTGCCGTCTCCCGCTTCATCACAGGGCTGGCCTCCTCATCAGGAAGGCCTCAGCTTGCTACTGGACCTTCTTTCCCTCACACGCTCTCAAGCTCATTGCCTCATTGTAGCTTTTAAAGTACATTATCATGAACTGAAATTCCTGATTTATTCGTGTATTCGTACAGGGAGGGACTTTGTCTTCTCAGTGCTATCCCTGCAGAGCCTGGACGGGGAGGCTGTCTCTCAGAGCCCAAGCCTCCCAGCAGCGCCTTCCTGCGTCAGACCCCCATCCAGTGTGGTCTCTGCTCTTCCAGGTGCCCTCTCTCTTCAGCAGACACGTGTTGGTTGAGGACCCCCAGCCCCACCCACCAGCGTGGTCTCTGCTCTTCCAGGTGCCCTCTCTCTTCAGCAGACACATGTTCATTGAGGTCTCCTCTACTGACAATTCCTTTCCCATTACAATTGTTGGAGTATTTGTTAAACTGCAACCATTTATGTGTCATTGTCAATGTTTTTGTCACTCTGCACCCCCCCATGCTATTATTTACCCTGATTTTTCTCTTTAAATTATTTAATTTTTAATTTGAATAAAATAGAAACTTTACATCATGACAAACAGAAAACAAAACCAACATTTCATGAATACGTGACAGAAAGTTAACATGTACTAATTAAAATAAAAATATCAATCCAGGTATCATTTAAAATGGTCAAAACTTCTAAACTCTTTTCAATATCCTAATAGCATTAGAGTGGAAAGTTGATGAACATGTGCTCGGTTGCAATCTAGAACTTTCTGAAGCCCAGCATGAGAGAATTCCCGAGGCAGCAGCAGTGTCCACTTGTTGGTGTCTCCTCAACTCAGCTCATTGGGGTGTCTCCAAAGCCATTAATGTGCAGGCCGTCTCATAGTCTGCCAGTGTGCATGGTGGGGGGTGTGTCTTCAGAGAGGTTTGAACACCTTTTGAAATCTTCCTTCTAACCTAGGACTAAGGACATTTCACGGATGATGGATATTTACTTACCTTTGAAACGGCCATCCTGGATGGTGGACAATAAAAGGATGAGGACTACTACAAATTTCCAGTGGCTTCTATCAACGTTTGTTCTTTTATACCTAATGAATCATGTAAATACCCAGAGAAAGGGTGAGTACATCAGACTTGGAGAAAATTATTTCCATTTTTATTATGAAGCAGTTTTGTTTCTTTATTGAACCCTTCAGGTTCTTGGTGGTTAAAGTTCATTTCTCTGTAATTTTTTTTCTGTTATTTTAGTGTTTTTTTTTTTTTTTATAAAAAGGACATTAAAGATAGATGAAAATATTCTTTTACCATTTAAAAGAATTAGGGTATAATTTACATTTACATTCAATAAAATCCACCCTTTAGGGTGCGGCGAATGTAGTTCTGTATCCACAGCACAGCCAAGGCCAGAAGCGGACGCCGCCCTCCAGCAGCCTCCTGGCTTCTCTGTGGTCCCTACTCCCTCTCCACAGACGCCGCTTTGTCTCTCTGAGTTTTACATTCATAGAATGTCCTGTCACTGAAACCTAAATGTCTTTTTAATATGTTGTTACCATCCTATTTACATTCATTGAGAATGATCGTGTAGCTCTTATCTAGCTTGTTTCTATAAAGGGCATTACCATCCTGCTATCCCTTGGTTTAGTTTTTATATTATTTTCATATTTAAAAAGATCTTCCTTTTTACCTACTTATTAAACAACTTTATTATTATGATTCTTGCTGCTTTCTAATATTATGGTTCTATTTCCTGTCTTATATAAATTGCCTCATAATTTATTGCTACAGTGAATATCATACCAACCACGGATAATATAAAAACAAAAGAAAAAATATTTTTCATAGACATTCGTGGAGTTTGAGATGGAATGCGTTTTTTATACTATAGTTGCTTTTTAGTTGCTTTTCCCCCTCCTTTCCCTCCTTTTATTCCTTTTTTCCTTCTCTCTTATACCCCTTTTCTTCTCATTTTCTTTTTAGAGTGACTTTTTTTCATTTCATAAAGCTCATGTATTCCATGATATAATGCTGTTTTATAGATGTGGTTAAGAACTATAAGATTATAATTTTGTGTATTACATATTACTTTTCAGTTTAGGGCCACACCCAAACAAAAGTATATTTTTCAGATGAATTCATATGAGTTTGTTACTGTTTAAATTTAATATGCTTCACAACAGTCTAAGGATTGATTCTGTGGAGGGGGGGTAGTGTGGGGGCAAGCAGTGAAATGCTTGTGGCTACACAGAAGCTGTGTGGAAGGCACATAGCTTTTACTTAGATTTCTTTTTTTTTTTTAAGTGGGGCTGTTGGAGATTCAAGGGCTGCTAGAATCCCCTAGACCCTGTCTCCATCTCATCACTGGGTCTGCATAGTTGGTATTCCCTCAATTTGCCTTAGGTGTTCTGGAAGTGGAATTTTTGATAGAAACCTGACCTCAGTGTAGTCTAGGACCTGACCCACTTTGATCAGTTTACCCATTAGCTTTTTTTGACCAAAGCTACAAAAAGAAATATAAATATAGGCCGGATGTGGTGGCTCACACCTGTAATCCCAGCATTCTAGGAGGCTGAGGTAGGTGGATTGCTGGAACTCAGGAGTTTGAGACCAGCTTGAGCCAGAGCAAGACCTAGTCTCTAAAAATAGCCTGGTGTTGTGGAGACTAAGGCAAGAGGATCGCTTGAGCCCAAGAGTTTGAGGTTGTTGTGAGCTGTGTTGCTACAGCACTCTACTGAGGGTGACAAAGTGAGACACTCTCCAAAAAAGTGAAAGAAAGAAATATAAATATAAACCAGTCCCCTCTCACGACTGCAGGGTCATCTTTTCCCAAAGAATGTGGGCCTTCTTTAGGCACATAGGCTGGTGCTTATGCCTGAAAATGGTTTGACGGGGTGGCCTTTTACAGTGAAATGGAGTTAATTATGTCATGTGTGTTATTTCTGCCTCACCAGGGACTCCTCATGAATTGAAGTGTACAACTAACAATTTACAAGTATGGGACTGTTCATGGAAAGCACCCTCTGGAGCAGGCCGTGGTACTCTTTATGAACTTTGCATTGACAGCAGGTAATGGAAATACTTTAACTCACAGCTGTTGCTCTGGGTAGAGTGCCATAACTGGTCAGCAACTTCCACCTTCTGGGTTCAAGCAATTCTCTTGCTTCCGCCTCCCAAGTAGCTGGGACTACAGGTGCCCACCACAACGCCCGGCTATTTTTTGGTTGCAGCCATCATTGTTGTTTGGTGGGCCCAGGCTGTATTTGAACCCACCAGTTCAGGTGTATGTGGCTCGTGCCTTAGCCGCTTAAGTCACAGGCGCCAAGCCTTTATCTTTTATTTTAGAATATGAACATTTTATTTTGGAAATTTTTATAATCAAGTTCTAATTCTTAGCTATCTATTTCTTAAAAATTCTGAATCTTAACATCAGTCAAGATGAAAACAAACCCTTCTAGCCAAAACATTTATTTTCTACTGTGCTCGCCTGCTGTGCGGAAGTTTTACTGATCTCCTCCAAACTAGTATCTGCCTTAATCACTCAGGTTTAAGCTTGGCTATGCCTAACAGGAAATGTCAGTAACAGTGGCTCAACAGTTACTGACTCTGATGTGCGAGGTCTGGAGGCAGGAAGTGCAGGGCTGGCTGGCGTGGGTATCACATCTGGTCATGCTACGGTACTGTTTTTGGCATGTGATCTTATGGTTCAAGGTGATAACTTGAGAAACACCATCATGTCTGCATTCCAAGAAGCAAGAAATAAAAAGAAGGGCAATTTAAGGAGACTTCCAAGAAGTTACACACAACACGTCTGCTTGCATCTCATTGACCAGAACCCTATCAGATGGCTAGACCTAGCTGCACCAGTGGCTGGGAATATGTTCCAGTTGGGTGGCAATGTGCCTGGTAAACATGGGGTTCCCATTATGAAGGAAAAGAAGGAAATGGGCATTGGGAGCAAGTGCCAGGCTCTATTACTTTACCTCTGAAGTCATCTTGGAGTGAGCGAGACACTTATAAGCCTGCATGTCTGAACAATTCCCTCTGCTTTTTCCTAATCTCAGCAGAGCACTGAGTTGCTCCCAGTCCCGGTTTGCTTATGAGTAGTCCTGATGTAAAATTCTGATATAAATGTGTATTTCAGTGCAGTTTGATTGTTCCTCATTTAGTATACGTTTGTCTAAGTGTTGAACATTAGTCTAAGTGTTGGGGTGTTTTATCAGTCAGGAGGAGCTAGGTAGTGCTGCAGAAACAACCCTTAATTCTTATTTCCTTATTTCTTGCATATGAAAGCAAATGGTTACTCCTGACGTGTTCTGTGTGTTGGGGGGTCAGCTGGGTTTCTTCTGTAGGGCCCCAGGCATTACTAGGTGTGGAGGCAAGGGAAGCAGAGGGGACACAGCCTGTACTGGCTTCCAGAGCTTCCTTTCTGACCTAATAGAAGTGACTAGTACTCAAATTCCTGTGGCCAAGTAAAGCCATGTGGCCACACCCTGCTTCAAAGGGACAGGGAAGAGCAGTCCTACTGTTAGCCCTACTGTTAGTCCAGAAGGGGGAATGTGAAAAGTTCAGTCATAGCTGGAATGCCCACCACAGGCCACAGTGACAGGAGGTTAGATCTGGAGGAGTTCATCATTGGCAAATGGTAGCAAGGCTGTGGGTCACATGGAGGTTCCCCACGAAGGGATGTGGGGCATGGAGACCAGGCAGGGTGGGAGTGCAGAGAGGCTGGCAGAGGAGGCTTACTCAGTGTTCTCAGCAGAAAAGGAACAGAAGGACATTCTGCTCTGAGAGAATATTGGGTACAATGCCTTGAACCTGTAGAATGGAGTGATTTGGAGAAGTCAGGTGGTTTTACATGGCTGATGCCTAAAGAAGCTCCACTGTTGGAGATCAAGAAGGAGGTGAGCCAGAGTGGACGGTGTGGAGGTGGGTGCTGGGCAGTAGGTGGGGCAGGAATGCAGGCAGCCTGGAAGGTCCCTCTGGTCCTGTTAAAATTGTCCGGAGATGTTAGCAATGCACATGAATAAAAAAAGAAAAAATGTGAACGTGCTCTAGAGAGAAAGAATAAGGTATGTGCAACCAGAGAGGAAAACACCACTTTGTCTAACTGGCTGTTTGTTCACTGGATATGGAACTGGAAGTGTTTTGAAAGCAGAAGTGAGGAGGGAATTTTATTCAGAGTGCACCGAGAGCCAAGGGCAGGAGTGGGTGGTCCCTGGTTCTATCCTGTGCGAGCATCATGTGCTGAACACTCTTCACCCAAGAAGCTGAGTGGTAGTCTGGTCCCCAGTGCAGGGTGGGTTGTCTGTGGTGGGATGTAAGGCTACAGAGGGGAGCTGGAGGTGGGATTTCCACCGTGCCTCCCAACAGCCCATGTTTCTGGGAAGAGTCATCTATGTTTACTTTCTTGTACAATCTGGTTATTTTTCCCTACCACTGCATTGATTAAAATTACCATTAATCTCCTTTCAGTCTTAAAATGCAGCACAACCTGTCATGTTTTTGCTTCAAAAGTGGGGGGGGGGGGACGGACATAAAGCATTTTCCAGTATATTTGTGCTAATCAAGTTTTTTATGAAAACCCCACTATTAATTTTTGCAACTAATTAAAATTCCATTTTTTATTATATTGCAGGTCCCATCCTTGTTATCCATTAGTGAGAACAAATATTGAAATCCCAGCTCTTCCACCTGGTAATCATGCAATAACAATACGTCCTCAGCATGATGCTGCAGGTTTTACAAGTAAATTCATACTAAGTGAAAAAAACATTTGTAAGTATCTGAAAAGGAAATCGATTTTAAAATAACTCTGAACCGGGCTATTGTTAGTCATAAAGCTTCTATGTCTGCTTTATTGTTGGCAGAGACTTACTGTTTTTTGAATTTTTGTTTGTTATACAAATACTTTAATTTACTTACAGAGCTTCACTTGGCTAATTAAAGCACAGCCAAGATCAGGAAAGAAGCAAACTTGTCATCTTCCAGTCAATCAGAATATACAGTGTAGAGTTCAGAATCCTTCCCTCGGTTCTGTACTCTCTCTTTACCCTCCTTTGCTTCCCTGAGTCCCGCACACCTGCCAGAATTTTTCAGGTGCGCTTGCTCCTGAGAAATGGGATCTTTGGCTACTCCCTTCCAGAGGAGACTCCACTGCTTCCTAACACACTGTTAGGTGAGCTGTACTTCTGCCTTGTGGCGTTTCTCACTGTTAAATTAATGATCCTTTGTCAAGTTAGCTTCCATGAGGACCGTGCTGTGCCTGTAGCAGGAATATACTGCAGGTCTCTTGGTGTGATGTCTAGGACATATGCCGTAAGTACCCTAAAAACACAGAGCCTGGCTGCTGCCAGACGTGGCATTGATGCTGTGCAGTAAGACCTGAAAACCTGAAGTGGTCTTGGCTCTTTATGGATGGGCAGGCAGGTCTGTACACTCCTGAAGACTGGGAGGTGTGGTGGCGTACTGATGACTGACTTTGAAGCAAGCAAAAGAAGAAGTGTCATTAATTTGGCAGTTTGTACAATTCTTTGGACAGGGTGCATGCTTGAGGGGTTTTATGTCTGAGACAGCATAGATTTTGAAGGAGAATAACAGTGCATGCTGTTTAAGAACATACAGTCTATCCTGTTTTCTAGCTGAAGTATTGTTCCTGTTGATATGTTGTCCTTCGTGCTACTTGGATTATCCTTTAGGATGACGAGAGAGGAACCATGTTTTATTATTTTTTTTCTGTAGTTGTACATGTATGTGAGATCCATGCCATGATATTTTATGAGATCAGCCATGATTCCAGTACCCAAAGAGAAATACTGAGAAATAATGAGATATGTTTTTTATGCCTATACATTTAATTAGTAAGGTTCATACTGTTTAATAGAGGGCATATAATTTTCAGGGTGTTACCTTTATGTCTATATTATGGTATGAAAAATACTATCTTTTTCTGCCTCAGTTCATAAGAGCCTCTCTATGTTACGGGTATTCTGTCATGTTGGCTCGGCACCTATAGCTCAAGCGGCTAAGGCGCCAGGCACATACACCAGAGCTGGTGGGTTCGAATCCAGCCCGGGCCTGCCAGAACAACAATGACAACTACAACCCAAAAATAGCCGGGTGTTGTGGCAGGCGCCTGTAGTCCCATCTACTTGGGAGGCTGAGGCAAGAGAATCACTTAAGCCCAAGAATTAGAGGTTGCTGTGAGCTGTGATGCCACGGCACTCTACCCAGGGCCATAGCTTGAGGCTCTATCCCCCCCCACCCAAAAAAAATTAAATAAATCTGTCATGTTTGCTGCGGCTATTTTTCTGAGTCTGTAATTTTTTAGGTGTGATTTTTTTTTTTTACATCGTAAGTTTTTATTTTTATATAATAGAATCTCTTGCTATTTTTCTTTGAGTTTTTGTTTTTCCTATCATGTTTGATTTAAATCTTCCATACATCTGGAATTATTTTGTAGCAAACTAAGGAATCTAACTTAATTTTATTCCAGATTTTTTAAACTCCCAGGAATCTGCAAGAGAGCCAGTTTGGTGTTGTCTGATTATTTCAGTAGGCATCCATAGTTCTTGTTGGAGAAGCCACTTGAAGAAGACAGCATTAGATGAAAGGCAAATCTAGAGACTCTAGGCGACTCAATTTAGTGTACTGTTTTTAAATACATTGATAACATTTTTAACAGTCATGGGTCTGATCATGATTAGAATAATACTTTTGGGGTAAGAAAGTTGGAAAACAAATTAGGTAATATGAGAAAGGGAGGTTGATGTATCAGCAACTCTTTGAGTATCTACTGTGTACAAGAGACACTGAAGTTGTAGTACATATACAGCTGTCCTCCAGAGGACCTGGGCTTTTTTTGACAGTTTGCTACTAAATAAAAGTGAAAAAAATCAAATTTTCTCCAGATCTGAAGATGCTTTGAAAAGCATACAGAAGAAGCACAATTTTACACACACACACACAAAGTTTGTAGTTATCAAGGGCAAGCATGCACACACACGCACAGACAAAAGGTCTTCTTGGGACTTTTAGCATCTAAGTTTCTTAAAGTAACCTGAAAATTTGGATTGTTCTGATACAGAGTAAATAATATGGATCATATAAAAAAAAGCTGAGAAGACTCCTATCACCTGATGTTCTAAGGAAGAAAGAGTTATGATAGTTAAGGGTTAAGCTGCATTAGCTTAAAAAAATGAACAAGCAAAACTTTGATTAAATTCCTCCCCTATCTAAAAAGTTTTGAGTTTCTAGAAAACAAGTTAATAGTTGTCCCCAAAAGTCTGTCTTAGCTGTAAAGAAATGCAGATAGCTGTTCCTGGGAGCTTAGAGGAAGCTTCCATGTATTCTCTGAAGAAAAGGAAGGGAACACAGTGGCTTAAAAAAAAAAAAAAAATCCTTTCATTTGTAATTATGGCTACTGTCTTTAGCTTGAAATATTGGATATGACTTGTGTTTTGAGGAGTAGCCCACTGCTGTTGAAATAAAATATAAATTATGTGGATTTTTCAAGGAGGGAAGCATTTTAAAAATGAGTGTTGCCTTAGTAAAGTACTCCCACGTTTCATAAGTTTTAAGTTACTCCATGGTGACATCTTTAATCATTTGAAAGAAGGACCACAGTGTTGGAAGCCTCTTGCTCTTTTCTGTCACACTGGCACCTTGAACTTTTTCTCTCCTGGCACTAAGTCAACCTCTTGTCTCTCATTCATCTGCATTTTTCTTTTTTTACAAATAGCTTCCCACTTAAAACTTAAAAAGTGTCCTCTGGTGCTCTTACATAACTCTGTGTCACTGCTGACTTTGTTGTACAGTTTAGAGTGTATATCTACATGTTCTGGGTCCTGTGCAGTTCTAAACATTGTATAGAAATTCAGCGTAGAACACTATGTTCAGCAAATTTTAGTTAGATCTATTTTTAAGAATTGATTTTTAAGTTTCAAGGCTAATTTGTTTTAGTTCTGCCATTCTTGTTGTTTGGCATATTGAGCTGTCCCAGCCCTGTAGGCTTCTGCAGTTTTGTGCTTACCTCGACTTTATTTAATTGGTCCCTGACCTTCAGAGGAACAACCAAGATAGAAATGAGCCAAGAAAGACGCATCTCTGGATTTCTTCTAACTCACCTTCACTCTACTATCGTGTGAGGAGGAAACATGCAAAACAGCCGAAGTCTCTGCCCCTTAAAGCCTATATTTCATAGCATGGAACATGCTCAGACTTTCTTTATTTTCCATCAATCTAAAATTTTCAACAATTTACTCATCCTTTATAAGTAGGGAGACCAGATGATTTTCATGGATACATTGTTCTTTCTGTGACCTTTTATTCTAGTGTCCCAGTTTTTCTCTAGGAGATGCCCAAACTCTTGAGCATGAGTTTTCCCCTTTACGTTCTGCCATGCGGGTTCCCAGCCCTCTGTTCTTCCAAATTACTTTCTCAGATGTTGACATCAGTCTCACTAGTGGTTTTTCCTCAGTCTTCTGCTGCAAACTCTGCTTTCTTTGACCCAGATGGCACCCGCTTGCTTTTGTCCAGTGATCCTGTCTTCCTCAGTTTCCTTCTGCATCCAGATCATTCCCTCTCTGGATTCTTGCTGGTGTCTCTGGTTCCTTGAGAGCCTGACTGTCGCCAGCAGCCCCCGAGGATGAGCGTCCCTGGCTTCGTGTCTGAGCTCTCGCCCGTCTTCACCTGCGCGCGGGGAGCTCCCCTGCGGCCACTCCAGGCTCTCCTCCACACTGTGTGCCCACGGCCTGCCTTCTGCAACTCTTCACAGCGGTTCTTGTCCCTTTTGCCTTTCTTGCTTCTTCCTGGACCTGAAAACTTTTGTTTTTTAATTTTTGAGATAGGCTGTTGCGCCGGCAAGAGTGCTATGATGTCACAGCTCACAGCAACTTCAAACTCTTGGGCTCAAGTGGTCCTCTTGCCTCAGCCTCCCAGGTAGCTGGTACTACAGGTGTGCTCCACAATGCCTGCCTGGTTTTTCTGTTTTAAATAGAGATAAGGTCTCTTGCTCAGGCTGATCTTGAACTCATGAGCTAAAGCCAACCAGGGTGCTAGGATTATAGGCAGCAGTCACCGCTCCTGGCTTAGACTAGAAACTCAAGAGACTATCAGTTGTTTCTCTTTCTTGTTAGAACCAATCTTTCATTTTTTGATTGAGGCATTTCTTTGAAATGTCCGTCACACTTCTTCCTTTCTTTTTCATATATGGCATCAGAATCCATACCCTTATGCCAGCCAGAATTTCTCCTAACTGATCACCCATCTCAATCTCCTCCACACCACGGCTGAACTAACCTTCCTGACACCCTCCTTACATCCTGCTCCTGTGCACAGTAACCACTGCCTTCGCCACTCAGTGCCTGAGACAGTCTTCCCTATTTAATGATGTGTGTGACCATCTATAGCTTGTAGCATCCCCGCAGTCAGCATCATTCCCAGCTCAAGGGGCTCTGACACTGGGAGATG
Source organism: Loris lydekkerianus (assembly GCA_963574355.1). Classification (NCBI taxonomy): domain Eukaryota; kingdom Metazoa; phylum Chordata; class Mammalia; order Primates; family Lorisidae; genus Loris; species Loris lydekkerianus. The sequence goes on along the minus strand of CAUYPK010148210.1, from coordinate 32,733 downwards.
AGTGAGAAGGCTGAAGAGAAAACATTATAAGCTTTCTATATTTTGTCATTTTCTTAGGCCCAGCGTATAGTCATATGCAGGAAGCTCTTTTTCTTCTCTCTGTTGTTGCCTACTCGTAGGTACCTGATCAGATGACACTAGAGCAGTGGTTCTCAACCTTCCTAATGCCATGAACCTTTAATACAGTCCAAAGGGGTCGTGACCCACAGGTTGAGAACCGTTGCACTAGAATGTCATGGGAATCCATTGCTGTTTGTATTAGAAAATGTGTGATGGGTGTAAAAGAGCCAACTGATACATTTCTGAAAGTTGCCTGATTTACCACTGGACTAATTGAATACATACCTATATTCTCTTTTTTTCAGTAATAGATTTGAGAGTTTACTTTTAAATCTTAATGATTTGTTTTTGATCAAAAAGGAATAGAGTTTAAAAATAGTTGATCAGTGGAATTGCAGTATTTTACTTATTTTACCAAGTTTTGTCTCTCTCTTTTTTTTTTTTAAAGCATTAATTCCAGCTGCTCCAGAAATCTTGAATTTGTCTGCTGATTTCTCAACATCTACAATACACGTACAGTGGAATGACCAGGGTTCTGTTTTTCCACGACATTCAAATGTCATCTGGGAAATTAAAATCCTACGTAAAAAGAGTATGGAGCTTGTAAAATTAGTAAGTTTTGAACAGAAACAGAATTTTCTTCTTATGAAATTAAATTGAACTTAGTAAAGCATCATAAGAATAGAGAAGCAAGAATCCAATGTACTTAATACTGATTTGACGACAATTGATCCTAGTACATTGTGAGGGGAGGAGAGCTGGGGGAGGTGAGAGAGGGAAGGAGGGGGAGGTGTGGGGCCATGGTGTGTGACACACCTTTTGGGGGGCGGGACACTATTAATAGAGGGACTTCACCAAGCAAACACAAGCAGTATAACCTGGCTATACTCCCAATGCTTCCCCAACAATAAAAAAAATAAATAAATAATAAAATCATTTTTAAGGTGTTATGAGTGAACTTTCAGATTATTCAGGAAGGAGATCAGGTATCTTTCAGGGTTCATGAAAAACATATATGTGTATCATGACATTGCTGTGTACCCCATAAATGTGTACAATTATTGAATGTCAGTTAAAAAATTCTATAAACCAATTGCTATGATTCAAGAATCACTTTTTAATTATTAAAAATCATGTATAGCCATTATAGAAGGTTTAGGAAATTAAGGGAGGAATCCATAATTCTACGCCTCGAAAACAGTGTTACTTTTGTGTATTCCTACATAAGTTTTTTAATGCATATTTTTACATAAATGAAGTAAAATTGTACATTTAGTGTATTTTCTCTTTGTCTAATATGTCACATAAAACAAATGTTTTGAAACATACTGAGTCGTAATAATTGTTGAGAAATGTTGTATAAATCTGTAAGCTTAAGTTTATCAGAATCTGAAATAACATTCTTGTTATTAGCACTTGTTCCTCTGTCTTACATTTTTAATCCCATTTATGAATGGTTTCCTTAGGAGTTCCATTTAGTTTGCTCTTAGTGTTAAGAGGTAATAAGGATTAGCTGTGAACAGGTTGATGGCTGACACTGTGGGAAAGCCCCATGGGGGCTTTTACTCTTTCCTCACGGATGGATTTGGAATATGCTTAGTTATAGATTTAAGAGTTAGAAGACCATCTCATGGTTTTATAGTTTATTCACCTAAGTACATAGATAAGATAGCAAAGATAATAAATAAGATTATTCTGTGTTTCACAGTTACTGTCTTATTTTTTCTTTTTGGCAGCCTATGCGTGTCATTCTTAAAATAGTAACAGTCATAATTGTATTAGTAGGTATTGTGTCCAGTGCTTTCACTTTTCCTGACTTTGTTCTGAAAATAATTCTTAAATCTTTTTATCCATGCAACTATCCCAGGAGAAAGATGCTATTGTTACTGTCCCCATTTTACAGAGTCATAGGAAGGTATTAAGGGGTGGAGCCAGGATTCAAACCCAAGAAGTTTGTTTTAGAATCTGTGCTCTTAACTACTCTTAAATCTCGATTTATTTTTGATCAAGAAGGAATAGTGTTTAAAAATAGTTGATTAATGGAACTGCAATATGAGGAATCATTACTTATTTTACCAAATTTTCTCTTTTTTTTAAGCATTAATTCCAGATGTTCTAGAAATCTTAAATTTTATATTTAAAATAAATAATTTTGTAATAGCTGTAATTTATATTTTATAATAAGTTTATATTTTGTCATCCGAAATGCCCTCCCCTTTCTTTTCACCTATCCCAGTATTTCAAGAGCCAGGTCAAATCCTACTCCTTATTCTAAAGCCATCCTAATTACTTCAGCCTGAAATACTCTTGTTTTCTCTTGATTTTAATGGCAGTTCTATCAATCTAATTTGCAGTTAGATTTGATATAGCTCTATCATTGTTGCCTTAAAACGGCTACTTGTGTAAAACTGTATTCCCCAACTTTGCATTATGGCTTAATATTTTGTATTTTGGATTACCACTCACTGGCCTTTTCTCATTTGTAAAGTGGTGATAATGTCTGCTCAGGGGTCCCCAAAATAAAGAGTATGGTATCTGTAAAGTTGCTAAACAAGTATTATTGGTCATTACTTCTTTGGGGGGAGAGGGAATAGCATTTTTTTATTTCTAAAGTAACTTGAAGAGGCACTAAGTAGAGAACCCTAGAATAAGAGAGGCACTGAAATGGGAGTGAAGTCAGACATAAATGAAAGTAACTATTATTTTAAACCCCTGTCATTCCACAAGCTGTGCTAATAATGACAAGGTAGTAATTCCCTACCTTTGAAAACAATCTTTGTATGGAGAAGTAATTGTAAGAGAAAATAGAGAAAAAACAAATTAAAATAAAAGGGTCCATAATAAAATGTGATATTTTTATGTATAATAAAATAAAATAGTATTTAAGTTGGAACTGTATAATTAGTCATTTTGTGACAGGTTATAATGCTGTCATTTGGTATTAAAAAAATCAAGAGCCCTGTGCATTTGTGTTTCATTTGCAAGGCTGTTGTCTGCTTGCAGTCTCTCTGGTTTGAGGATGGCACTCCCCATTCTCAGCTCTTCCTGAAATCCTTTAATCCAGAGGTATTCTGTTTTACTTTTCTAGAACATAAATCTTCATTCTGCTGTGGCTAACAAAGATAGTCTTTTGGTAACACAGACCATGGGAGGGGATCTTCAGATCTTCCTACCGTCAGACAATTCTCAGGCCATCTTGGTGTCTGGAGCCAGCTACCCCCCGCGTATGCAGGGGACCTGGCACAGCCATTGCGTATGCAGGGGGACCTGGCACAGCCATTTGCTGAGCCCTTGGCTTTTCTGTAATAGAAACCAGGTGTTCTCCTGGCTTTTCTAGTGGAGGCTTAAGATTCAGCTTTCTCAGAGCTTCTAAGTCAGTAACTATCATCCACCCTCTTTCCAGCTTTCAAAATTTTTGTGATGGTTTTTCCTCTCCTGTATTTTGTCCTTGTGCAGCTATACCTTAAACAAAACTTGTTTACTTTTGTGTTAAAAATTTTAGGAGCTAAGAGTGAAGGAAGTAAATTTTGTTCAAAATCTATTGTCTTTAATTAGAAGTCCCAAGTTATCTTTTTAACAGAGACACAATATTTGCTTGAAATCTTGCCCATTTCTTACGATGAATTAGTATTTTATATTATTATAAGTTGAATATATAAAAATAATTTTTAAAATACAGAATGCTTATATAAAGACAAGTCTAGATTAAAATGATTTATTGAAATGTTACTTTTCTCCTTGACGTGGTCAGCTCTTGGAGGTACAAACCCATTAATTATTTTTTCTCCATGAACAGTGGAGATGGTTAGGCATTGGTATACAGACTGAGCATCCCTAATCTGAAAATTCAAAATCCAGAATGCTTCAGAATTTGAAACTTTTTGAATACCAACATGGTGCTCAATGGAGATACTCAATGGGGCATTTAGGATTTTAGACTTTTGGATCAGAGGTGCTTAATTGATAAGTTATAATGCAAATATTCCAAAATTCAAAAAGAATGTGAAATCTGAAGCCCTTTTGGTCCCAAGTATTTGAAATAACAGTTACTCAACTTGTGTTTTCTTTATGCACTGTATTGAATGTTTTGATGATTAGCAGTATCTTACATGATTATACATTAGGATCTAAAGTTGAAGAAATAAACATTAATGAATTATGATTATTGTTACTCCAGTGTTACTTTTCATAGAAAAACTGAGGTAGTTTTACAAAAGGACAAACCTCTAACTTAGCTGGTGATTGTCTGCAATTGTTTTTAATCCTAAAGGCAAGCAGAGCATGTCACTACTTGGAATTATAATTGGTGTTTGTGCTTATTTGTAGGTGACCTACAACACAACTCTGAATGGTAAAGCTGCCGTTCATCACTGGAGTTGGGTCTCAGACATGCCCTTGGAGTGTGCCATTCATTATGTGGGAATTAGATGCTATGTCGACAGTCTCCTTTTCTCTGGTCCCAAAGAGTGGAGTGACTGGAGCCCAGTGAAGAACATTTCTTGTAAGCTTATATTTACACATGCTTTTTTTTTTTCTCTCTTTCTTTGCAGTTTTTTTTTGGCCGGGGCTGGGTTTGAACCTCCAGTATATGGGGCTGGTGCCCTACTCCTTTGAGCCACAGGCACCACCCGTAAGCTTATATTTAAAGAAACTTTATTTTTCAAATGCTTAAAAACAAGGTTTAGTTTAAGCTTTCACTTCTTTGAACCCCAGTCAGCTGCATGAGGGTCACCTGGGGACCTTCCAAGCCTGCCACGCCTGGAGATTTTGATTCAGGGACTCTGAGATAGGTTTTAGGAATATGTATTTTTAAAGAACTTGCTAAGTGATTGGATAAATACCATCCTTGAAAATCAGTGTGGTAGGCATTGAAGAGCAATTAAAAATTGTATATTAGGTGATCTTGTGATCAAATCTACATTTAAAAAGTTTTCCCAATTTTTGGCCCCCAGAGCAGATACCGCAAGGTGGCAGTTATTCCAGGGAACATGAGGACCTGCAGACACACCAGAAATTATCTGTACATTAAATAAAATTCATTCGTAGGCAGAATGTTGGCAGTATGGGATGTCGGGAAAGGCCCAGAAGGTTGTTCACAATAAAATGAAGTTCTGGGCGGTGCCTGTGGCTCAGTGAATAGGGCGCCGACCTTGTATACCAAGGGTAGTGGGTTCAAACCTGGCCCTGGCCAAAGTGCAACAAAAAATAGCCAGACATTGTGGCAGGCGCCTGTAGTCCCAGCTCCTCGGGAGGCTGAGGCAAGAGAATCGCCTAAGCCCAAGAGCTAGAGGTTGCTGTGGGCTGTGACGCCGCAGCACTCCACCCAGGGCGATAAAGTGAGACTCTGTCTTTGTAAAAAAATAAAAATAAATAAAATGAAGTCCTGAAAAAGGCTGGTAATTATTGTAGATAAACCACTCTAGTGACAATATGGAAAAATGTGTCAGAATAGATCAGAAGAAAGAAAGTCTGGATTAAGGAAAATTATTTTTCTTGTCTTTATTTTTTTTTTTATCCATTATACCACTGGCCCCGGGTTACTTTGTGGGTGTTTTGTTTTGTTTGGAGATAGAGTCTCCCTCTGTTGCCCAGGCTGGAGTACCGTGGTGCAATCATAGCTCACTACAGTCTCAAACTCCTGGCCTCAAGTGATCTTCCTTTCACAGCCTCCCAAGTAGTTGGGACTACAGGCATGTGCTGCTACTATACCTGGATAATCTTTTTATTTTTTTGTAGAAACTGGGTCTTGCTCTGTTGCCCAGGCTGTTCTCAAATTTCTGGCCTTGAGTCATCCTTCCAAAAATTAGTTTTTAGGCTGTATAGTACTTGAACAAATATGTAGGCTGAAGAAAGCATAGGATGAAAGGAATGGAGTTTTTAGTGAGTGATTTGTTTTGGTGAACCCACTGAATTTAAACCTTTAGACTTCTCAGTAACCTGCACAGAGACAGTGACCTGTTACCTGCTTCCGCTCCCTCACCATTACCCCTTCATAAGTAAATAAAACCACATACACTTCTTAAAAAAATGGGGGTTTATATCTCATTCCTTTGAAACCTAGGGTATCTTTGGGCCACTATTATGACAAAGCCCCTAACAGTATGTTTTGTGGCTAGTGGGCTACTTTAAGAATCATCCTATGAACAAAAGTCTTAGAATGGAGACTATTTTCTGTAAAAGATTTCTAAAATATTTATAATTGCTTTTGTTCTTTCTAGGGACTCCTGATTCTCAGACTAAAGTTTTCCCTCAAGACAAAGTGATCCTTGTAGGCTCAGATATAACATTTTGTTGTGTGAGTCAAGAAAAAGTGTTATCGGCACAGATTGGCAGTACATACCGTCCCCTTATCCATCTTGATGGGGAAAATGTTGCAATCAAGATCCATAATATTTCTGTTTCTGATAGTAGTGGAACAAACGTGGTTTTCATGATAGAAGATAACGTATGTGGAACAGTTGTTTTTGCAGGATGTAAGTATAAGATTCTAAAGAGAGCTATTAACTTGTTTTGGGACCCCTAGAAAACCTTAATTCTTTTTCGGGGGGTGGGGTAATATGATTCTGCTTTATTTTCTTATTTCTTTGTCTTTTGTATAAATGATGTACAAAGGCACTAGGATTTTTACTTGTTTTAAAATGAACCCAAACTTGTTTCCTACATATCTGTATCTGTGTAACTTAAGTTTTATAAGATTTGAAACATCTGGTGACTAGTTTAAATTGTTCTCTAACAGCTGCATTAAGGTTATTAGTATATAATGTTTTTTAATCACACATTGTTCAAGAAATATTTCACAGAAATTGATCTCTCGCCTATCAAAGTATACCTTTTTTAAGTACCTAAATAAACAAATTATAATGATTTTATACAAAATCTTTCAATAGCAAAATGTATCTTCCCCAACTTTTAAGTTAATATATTTGAGGCGAACAGCATGCCTAGAGGACATGGGTGAGAAGAACATTCCACACCCATGAACCCTCTCACTGTGGTCTGTTGCTTTATCATTTGGAGGCATCTTTATTAACATGATCATTCCCACACCCATGAACTTCCTCACTGTGGTCTGTATGTGATGTGTGCTTTATCATTTGGAGGCATCTTTATTAACGTGATCACTCCTACAATCTAAATGTCAATGGTATTTCCAAAAGATGTTGTTGAGACTTCCCTATTTATATGGCTTGTGTTAAATGTCCACAGATAATTAATGCATTTAGTGTTTCTAGATACTGATTTTAGAGTTTTGTATCTTTTTTTGTGGCAACTATAATGTTTTGGTATCACTGGTGGCTTCCCCTCTAGAAGTGATTCCCTTCCTCCCTGCATCCTGAAAGGCTCTGAGTTTGGTCTAAGGGTCTTATGGATAAAATAGGTGAGATGGATTGGGTGGCTTTTATAATTTTTTATTGCTTGGTGAGTTTTCTTTTGTTATGATTCTCAGCTGTGATCTGGATAGCAGCTTTCAGTCACTTTTTTACTTCTGCAATAACTTGAGATGGATGGTTTACATTCAGATACCGACATATTCCCAAAAGAATAACCAGGATTAGGTGCACATCTCAGCTTGATGGCTCTAACCTTACTCTCTTTTTCTCTTCCCAGCAATGTATTTTTGGATTCCACTGAAAGTTAGAGATCATGGTCAAATATAAGTTTTAGAAAATCCCATTCTTTTTCCTTGTGGGATTTGGGGAAATTACTTACAACATTTGTCACAAATGGTTCTGGAGTTTAACTGGAGAGCCAGTGGTGTACGTAGTGAAGCTGCTTCACAGCGGTACCAAAAAGTGAGCTGTTCACTTAAAACTACAAACGGGAAAATTAAAACAAGGAAGAGAACATGCACTGTTTCCATTTCTATTATTTCAAATAGTTTTATACTCTACTGTAGTACTAGAACTAAGTTACTTAATTCATAATTTAGCCTTTAGTTAAACTTTTAGGGGCTGAAATACTGTTTAATATTTATCATGTAGAGGAGCATCTCCCCTCAGAGGGAGCTCTTTAGAAACTTACAAGAGCAGGTTACAGTGTGAGTCTGGGATCAAGATTTACTTACTTATTTTTCTTTATGGATTTTCTGTTAACACGCTGTTTATTCCTGAAAAGAATTCTAGAATTAGCTTGCTTTAGTTTTCCCCTGTGCATGCACACACAATGCACGCGTGCACACACAATCCTGCTAGAATTTTCATTGAGATTACATTAAAGCTATAGATGAATTTAACAGATTTTTCATTCTTACAGTATCAAATCTTCTAAACCATGAACATGGTATATTCCTCCATTTACCTAGGTCTTGGGTGTGTCTTAGTGATATGAGGTCTTCATACCTTTTAGGAAATTTATTTCCAGTGCTTGGTATTTTTAAAAGGGCTTGTTTTTTAAATTTCATTTTTTATTTGCTGGTATATAAAAATTTAGTTGAAAATACTTAACTTTTACTTGGCTTCAGATGATTCTTTTTTTGATTTTTAAAAAAGTGACTGAAAATTTAGTCTTAGATTTGAAAGTTTTCAAAACAAATATGTCAGTGTTAGTTTAATTATTCAATCATTAAACTTTTATATAAACACTCATTATTCCTGTTAAAGTATCATTGAAGGACTTTATTCTTATCTTTTGGGGTAGGTATGTGAAATTTTCTTAGTTTTGGTTTATAAACTAAGGAGTGTTTTAAAAATTCGATTAAAAAATGTACAGCGTTTTTAACAAGTAGATAATTAAAAGAAAACCTTTTAGTTAAAACTGAAACATAATTTGGATAAATAAGATAGTAAGAAATACCATTTTCTGTATATGTTTGGTTAAACAGGATTAGAGAAGCATCAGTTTCTATAACAAACAATGTCAGACCACAGCATTTTCATGTATCACTTTAAAGGTCTCACCAAAAAGTAAAATAATAAAATAAAACTTTTTTTTTCTTTTGCTGTTGTCCCAGCAAAGCCAGGGAGAACCGTTTTAATAAAGAGAAAAAAACGATAAGAGAGCAATAGTCAGTTTGACTGTAAGGAGATGCAAGAGTTCTTTGTAAATAATAGTCTTTATAATACATTCAAGAACTCGAAACTTGTAACATGGCTTATATTGACTTTTAATATGATTTGGTGTTTTTTTCCAAATCACAATATGTTTAGATGATAAATGATAATACTTTTAATCTGTAGATTTTTCTGATTTGATTTATTGAATACAGGTTTCTTTGAGAGATTTAATAGATTCTGGAATAGGGTTTAAGGGAAAAAATGATAATTGATGTCTCAAGTTGCTATAGGAAGTTTTCAAAAGAGCTATTTCTGGTGTAATATGAACTGACAAAACATGCTATAGAAAGAATAATACCTACATTGTTCTGAAGTAAAATGTAAACACTACATTGTTTCATTTTTAAGGAAATTTTATAAAACATTAACATCTATAAAACATGTTTTTGAGAGAAAATTTATGCAATCATACTTGCTTTTTTTTTTTTTTTTTTTTTTTTGTTAGATCCACCTGATACTCCTCAAAACCTGAATTGTGAGACACACGACTTAAAAGAGATTCTATGTAGTTGGAATCCAGGAAGACCAACGGGATTGGTGGGCCCACGCAGTACCAGCTATACTTTGTTTGAAGGGTAATGATTACTGGGAAAGGTTGAAATGGCAAGGAGGATGTTGAAGTACATGTTCTATCACATAGAGAAATGAATCAGATCCTTTATTTTATAAGAAACAAGTTAAAGCAAATGTGATGTATGAAATTGTATATTCTAGGGCGGTGCCTGTGGCTCAAAGGAGTAGGGCGCCTGCCCCATATGCCAGAGGTAGCGGGTTTAAACCCAACCCCGGGCAAAAGCTGCAAAAAAAAAAAAAATTGTATATTCTATACATATTGCAGTTTAGCCACATATAGACTTAATTTTTGGTTTCCTCGCCTACAAAGCCCAGAAGGAAGGATCTTTAGTAAACAGAGATTGTCTCTGGGTAGCTCAGGGCTGACTGTGTTCCTCCATTTTCTATATTGCCTACATTGTCTTTTTTGAGTATGTAAAATGTATGAAATTAGAAATGTAAACTTTATAATAAAAATCATAAGAAATCTGCCCATTTGTTTTTTCTACAATATTTGTTGCCATTTTGCAATTATTTTTCTTTTAATTAACAGTTTTTCAGGAAAATCTGTTAGATTTAGAAGAGTTGACGTGCCTACAAATGAAAGCTATCAGTTATTCTTTAAAATGCTTCCAAGTCAAGAAATATATAATTTTACACTGGTTGCTCGCAATCCTCTGGGTGGATCAGAATCGACAATTTTAGTTAACATAACTGAAAAAGGTAAGCTACTACATAAACCAGTGTCTTAAAAATAATTTCAGAAGTGGTCGAAATGCCTAAGATTAATGGAAGGTGCTTCTAAAGACTACATTTTACTTATTTTCTTTATAGTTACTTAATATTTTGTAAATTTTATTTTAAAAGCTTTAAAATGTGTAATTTGAAGTTTTACCAAATTTAAATAAAAATTTGAATATCTCATTTACAAAGTAACTAAGTAGCTCTGTCTTGTAATGTTTGATTTCTGAAATTTTTTTTTGCCCAAATTTTAAAAACTTTTATTGCAAAGTAATTATGTACATAATAGTAATTATAAAAATAATAAATTAGAGCCTTGTAAACCCATCCCCTGGTGTTCCCCAGTGGTGTCTAAACCACTGTAGTACAGTATCAAAACCAGGGAATTGACGCTAGTACAGCACTGTGAACCAGACTATTAAAACTGCTCGGTTTTCACAAGCTTTTGTGTGTGTGTGTGTGTGTGTGTGTGATCCTCCCGTGGAGTTTATCTTGGTGTGCGGGTGTGAGTGTGTGACCCTCCTGTGGAGTTTATCTTGGGCAGAGATGACTCTTGTAACCACCACAATAATACAGGTACAAACCTGCTCCAACACCACAAAAAACTTGCCCATGTGGGCCCTTCAGCTCCCTGCCCCTGCCACACATCCCCGTGTGTTTTCATCTCTACTGCTGTGGCATTTTGAGAGTGTTATATAAATGAAATCATAGATAGTATGTAACATTCTGAGATTGGCTTTTTACTTTTTTTCCTGAAGACCCATATAAGTCATTGTATATGTCAGTGATTTATTCCTTTTTTAGTGTTGATGATTGCCAAATTTTTACCAACCTATAATGTGTAGGATATAGCTCAAAATAGAAATAAACTGTGGTGATTGTTTTGGCGTTCATTTCCATGGTAAATCCATGTGCATTAATTAACACCATGCCAGGCTTTGTGGCATGCAGAGCAATGGCATAGAGTCCTTTTCTTAGAGACTCACAGTCAGAGGAGAAAGAGCTTGAACCTAGTGTTTTATCACACAACACAGCAAGTGATTAGTAGATGATCATGTTGGCTTATTTGTAAATATAAGTTATTTGATCAGTTTTTCCTTCCTGTAATCTTTGTTACTTCCTGATGTTTTTCTTAGGGCTACATTTTATCCTTGAGTGGTAGTGTTTGTGTCTGTCTGCTCCCTGCCACTTCAGTCTTGTTACCAATGTGATTCTTTTCCACCACTAAGTTGATATATGCACGATCACCAACGCGATGCAACAAGCTTTGTTATGCCTTTGTTCTTGCTAAGACGTCAATCTGAAATGCTCTTCTGTATTTGTTTTGCCCATTTTAGTCTGATTCTTCCTTCAAAGGTATCTTAAATTCCATCTCCAATGTAAGACTTCCCTTTCCACACTTGCGTTTAAATTCCTGTAGCATTTGATTTCTGTCCTGTCCATGCATTTAGGACTTCCCAAAAGTCTCTTACTAATTTTCTTTTTTTTTTCTTGGTCATTCCTCAAGTAAATCAGAATTTCCTTAAAGGTAGAGACTGTGATCTTTTAGTACTCCCAGCACCAATTGAAAAAGCTTGAGCATAATTGGTTCTTAAAAAAATGTTGGCTTGATCTCAGCAATAAAAGTGAGGTTTGTGGATTTCACAAATACTGGGTAGGGTCTCAGCACCTGTTGCTCAGAGAGTAGGGCAGCAGACATATACACTGAGGCTGCAGGTTCGAGTCTGGCCTGGGCCTGCTAAACAATGACAACTGCAACAAAAAAATAGCTGGGCATTGTGGTGGGTGCCTGTAGTCTCAGCTACTAGAGAGGCTGAGGCAAGAGAATTGCTTAAGCCCAAGAGTTTGAGGTTGTGGTTGCTGTGAGCTGTGATGCCACGACACTCTACCAAGGGCCACATAGTAAGACTCTGTCTCTAAAAAAAATGTTAAAATACTGGGTAGGATTATTGTTCAGCACTAATGATACCTTCTGGGGGTTTTTATTTTTTCCTTGTCATTTGTCATGCATGTGTACTGAAAGATAGCTTTCCTCTTTAAATAAATAAAGTAATTAATCTTTAAAATTATGTTTACAGTTTATCCCCATACTCCTACTTCATTCAGAGTGAAGGATATTAATTCAACAGCTGTTACACTTTCTTGGCATTTACCAGGCAACTTTGCAAAGATCAATCTTTTATGTCAAATTGAAATTAGTAAAATTAATTCAGTACAAGAATTGGTAAGTAAGATTCTTCTGTAAACTTTGTGGGTATTTTGGATAAAATTGTTCTCAAAATGCATTAAGTAAATTGATATGGCTAAGTTCTCAGGTTATTTATTACAGATTTACCAAGAACCAAGAAAGACATTACATGTCAATATAATAACAGCATTATATTTAGATTTGAAAAATAATGGTAATAATGGATATTATAACATGTAAATCTGACTTTTACTACTCAGAATGTTCCCAGATTCAATACAGTACTTGGCACAGAGCTGGTGTTCGGTAAATTTGTGAATGAATGAGTAGTTTTTTGCTGTAACCTTTAGCATTAGTTAATGGATTAATTGGCACTAGAGAACACAAGTGATTTTTAAAACTGCAAAGTGCAGCAATGAAAGCCAGTTATGATTGGTAATTATAAGTCAAAATGTGACTTTTTAATACATTTTAAGTATTTAGGTTGACTTTATACTATACTATCTTGTAGTTTGTGGTAAGTCTAAAATAAATGACATTGTACTTAACTATTCATTTGGAAACTTATTTCTAGAAAATCAGCCAAAACTGCAAAATATAACCTGAAAAAGCTGCCTTGTAATAAATCATTAGGAACTCAGAAGCTTCTGTGAGACATGCAGATCTTCAAATTGGCTTGGAATTGCTTCATTTTAATTTTATTTATTTAGTTAAAATAAGTATTTGTTGAATATTTACTACTTGTTCAGTACCATAACAAAGGGTCTCTGTGACATATAAGCAAAGATGCATAAAGGATGATGCCTACCTCTAAGAAGTTTCCAAATATCATCCGAATAATATATTTTATCTTCAGGATCACTAAATTATGTTAGGGTTTGTATCACAGTCAGCCATTGACTGGTTATCAAAATTGAATCATCCTCTGCATAATTTAATTGATCTTTAAAGCGAATATTTGGATCAAAAAAATCCTAATTATTTTTGTCATTACAGCATAATTTCACTGACTTGGCATTTATGTAAGAGTTAAAATATTGAGCAGTGCCTGTGGCTCAGTGAGTAGGGTGCTGACCCCACATACCGAGGGTGGTGGGTTCAAACCTGGCCCTGGCCAAACTGCAACAAAAGAAAAGTAGCCGAGCATTGTGGCGGGTGCCTGTAGTCGCAGCTACTCAGGAGGCTGAGGCAAGAGAATTGCCTAAGCTTAAGAGCTGGAGGTTGCTATGAGCTGTGATGTGACAGCACTCTACGGAGGGTGACAAAGTGAGACTCTGTCTCAAAAAAAAAAAAAAAAAAAAAGAATTACAATATTACAGTGGGTGAACGGCTTTCCGTGTTGTATATGCAAACTCATGTGGACATTTGGTTGATTTATGTTACAATTATGAAGACTTTCTTACCAAAAAAGTGTATGTGTCTATGTGTGTATTCATATACACATGGTATATACATAGATCTGTGTATGTGTATACACACACACATTTATTTGTTTCCTAACAGTGGAATGTCACAGTCAAAGGAGTACAAAATTCAAGTTATCTTGTTGCTGTGGGCAAGTTAAATCCATATACTGTATATACTTTTCGTATTCGCTGTTCTACGGAAACTTTCTGGAAATGGAGTAAATGGAGCAATAAAAAACAGCATTTAACCACAGAAGCCAGTAAGTTACCTAAGTGATTTGTGGGTAATTATGACCATGTGATTTGAGGTTTTACAACCTTTTTTTTTTTTTTTATTTTAAGAAAATGTTATCAAAATCTTTGGTAGTAGGGAAATGCTTAGATAGATTATGTAATGTCTACTAATAAAATATCACACAAGACATTTTAAAGGATGAGTTTCGAATTTTTGTCATAATATGGAAAAATGTTTGGCATAAATAGTGTGACAGGACTAGGCTTCTCTGGGTACAGTGTGATTGCAGCTGTATTACAACAATGCAGAGGAAAACAAGCCTAAAACTATGACGAGATTGTGGGAGGATCTTTCTCCATTCTTTCCTCTTCCTGCTGGAATTTTAATATTTAATAATACCTTTAGCTCAGATTGCCTTTTTCTCTAAACCAGTTATTAATAAAGAGATTCTGTAGAGTTTTTATTTGGAACCTAGACCTATGAAATGATGTGGCTTTAAAAGGTCTTGAATATCAGTTTCTGTAGTATATCTAGGTAAAAATAGGCATAAAATCAGGTAACTGGTTTTCTAAAATGATAATCTCCAAAGACAGAATAGATTCTATCCTTAAATAACCAGATGTCACCTTTAAAAACAAAACAAAACCTAGAAACAGGTTTGATTTTCAGTACTTATGGGGCAGACCTAAAAACTTTCCCTTTTGCCCCCTGAAGATTTTGCTGAAAGATCAACTCATACTTGAGGTGATTAAAAAGAAAATGAGGTTACAAATTTATTTATCACGTGCACAGGGAGAATCATAGAGTCAGTACCCAGGGTCCCACTGTAATCCAGAAGTTTGTATACCCCCATTTTAGAAGGGAGGAGGAGATTAAGAATATAGGTGGTTATCTTGAAAGACAATAAATGAAAGAAAAGAAAAAAAAAAAACAGAAAAGCATTAGGTGGTTTCCAGGGAGAATGAATAGGTACTTGGGAGAATGAGTGGATGGAGTGCAGCTGTATGACTTGTAAATGATTCTGTGGATATTAAATTAACCTGAGAGAAAGGTATTATCTTTAAAATGGATTAGGCCAGGTCTGTTTGCATTCTTGGTCTTCTATCCTAATATACATAGAGATAACTGGGAGGGGAAGGAAAGACAACTGTTCTCCTTAATGGGCCCGTCTAGTTATGCTAATAGAGGGACAGCCCCTTCCAAGGCCTGTTGATCACTAAAAGCCTTTAGTTCAAAATACTCTTTACACCAACCAGTCATATTTTGGGGTGAAATTCCCTGAGCTCCTTCACATTCAATAAAAGATAGCAAATGATTTATTTGTGCTATTATCCATAACCCAGGAATTATAAAACTTCTTTCAAAAAAATTAACAAATAGTAAAACACCAAGTAATAAATGTTAATCCAGGGTTTGCCCCATCCCACATGAAGAATAAAGACGAGGGCACTTTGGAATATTTGTAATAGGAGGTGAGTGGTGGCTGCGGGCTTGACTGGGCTATGGATCCACTTTGAGGATGGTTCACTCAATGGCTAGTGGCAGGAGGCCTCAGTTCCTCACCATGTGGTCTTCTCTGGAGGCCTGCCCAGGTGTCCTCATGACATGGTAGCTAGTATAGATGCTCCCAGAGCACATGACTGGACAATATCTTTGTGATCTAAAATCAGAAGTGACATATAGTCATGTCTGCTGTGCCCTGTTGGTCACACAAAGGCCAGCCCTGATACTTACATATAGTGTGAAAAAGGATGAATATGGGGACATGGGGTCCCTTGTCATTGGTGAGACTACAGCAAGTGTGCTTGCCTTAAGTTAAGGAGCTGCTGTTGCTCACTGAGAAGAGGCATTAATTCCTTCAGCAAATATTTACTTATGCATGATAGGTTGAGCATTCCATCCTCCAAAAATCTGCAATGTTCCAAGGTTCAAAACTTTTTGAGCACTGATGTGACACCCCACATAAGTACGTAATATAAACTTCCTTTCATGCACAAAATTATTTAAAGTCCTGTATCAAATGACCTTCAGGCTATGTGTATAAGGAGCATATGAAACAAATGAGTTCTGTGTTTAGATTTGGGTCCCCTCCCCAGGATATGTATATGAAGATATTCTAGAAGATGAAAAATTCTGACATCTGAAACACTTCCAGTTCCAAGCATTTGTGATAAAGGGCTACTCAATCTGTAGGTGTCAGGAATTGTTCCAGTTACCAGGAACTGGTAAACCAGGATAAAACAGAGCTCTTTTCTTTGCCTGCGGAGCTTACAGGGTCCAGAATGAGAAACAAATTAAATATAAATACACACACAGTATGTCAGGTGGTGAAAAAGTGCCACAAAGGAAAATAAGGGATAGGAAGGGGCCAGGTAACAAAGGCAGGAGTGGTGGGGAGGGGAGTGTAAAGGGAATTGCAGTTTAAAATATGTAGCATAGTTAGGAAAGACCTCATTAATAAGATAGTATTTGAGCTGAGATTATAAAAGGAGATGAGGAAGCAAGTCACATGGCTAGCTCGGAAGAGTTGACAGAGCCAGAGGCAGGCGTCCTTGGTGAACCTGAGGATAGCCAGGAAGCCAGTGGGCACCAGAGCTGAGTTGATGTGGGGGAAATGGGGGTCAGGGTAGGGTAAGCCGACAGGCACCCAGGCGGGGAGGCCCTGGATGGTGATTTTTTTACCCAGCCCCTCGCCCAAGGGGCCTTGTGTTTGTAAAAGTTGAAGCTTAGCTTTTCCTTTGCTTCATTTTCTAAGTGAAAGCCCCCCAAACTACACACTTCATTGAGACTTCCAAATAACCCTAGACAACAATTTTAAGCACTGTTATACGTAGAATATCTATCTGCCTTCACATACTAATTTCTAAATCTCCTTTCTAGTTCCTTCAAAGGGACCTGACACTTGGAGAGAGTGGAGTTCTGATGGAAAAAATTTAATTATCTATTGGAAGGTAAGTATCTAATTTTTCTTTGTACATTTAAATAGCTGTTATTTAAGCAAAGTGCCATATGTTTAACTTATATATGGTACTTTGGTTATCAAGGAGATGAAATTTCCTAGACTGGCTTTGTTTGCAGTATCACTGAGAATCTAACCTGGTTGTAACCCCACCCCCACCCCCAAATGCCTCATCTCTCCTAGTTCCTCACAGGCATGTTAATGAGGACCTTCTGTCTGAGCTCTGAGCTACTTTCCTTTGGTTTTATGAGGCCTATAAAGGACCTGAGGATTTCATGAATTCCTTCTCCCTCACTTTAAGTCAGAAACTACAAGTCAGAATTCCAAGTATTTATTACATTTTTCTTTTATAATTGGGGACCTACCTTTTACATATTTCATGTGTGATCTGTTTCTCTTAAATTGTGCTATAACATGCCAGTTATAAAGTTTGACATGATTTTGTAAAATATTTAGATGAAATATGAGTTGCATTCTATTTTACTAATTTTTGTGTATTAAAGCAGTTTTTAAATATTTTATGAAAATCAAAAGCACGAACACTTGTTTTCTATATTACATTTTATGTGGCAATTATAATAGAATTTTCTCAAGCAGTAAATATTTTTTATTAGAAGTAAAACTTAATTTTATGATGAGAATTTGACATTATTACAGCTTTGAGTAAAGAAGTAGACATCTAAGTTCAATGTGAGTTCCATTGCTTTGAGATTGTCGTCTGTATTTGACTGTTGCATCCACTTCTGATTAGAAAATCCCCTGGTTTCTCTGAGCTTTCTGTTGGATTTCATGACAGTACAGTAACTACTTACACAAATTGCTTAAATCTAGGGTTTAGAATATTTTAAAAACTAGGTGAAAATTTAACCAAGGACAGAAAATACTGAAGCAATTCAGATTCTAACTTTATTATCTTGATGGTGCCACCATTTGCCAAGGAAGGACATGTCTGGGTAAAAAATTATATTGTTTTGGAAATGTTGAGTTTTCAAAACATGTGCTACTGTGATATCTGAGAAGAGTGAAGTAGGTGGTGGTTTGCTGTAAGGCTCGGGAGCTCAGGGGAAGAGGTCAGAGCCGAAGAGGCAGGTTTGAGTAGCGCACACATGGACTCACTTAGGGGGACATTCAAGGTTAAAAGTGGGCCAGGGATGGAGCGATAGCACCATACCAAGTACCAGCCGCTGAGGAGGGGGAGATGGAGGAGAAGAAGGAGGAGGAGGAGGAGCAGCAGTGACCAGCACAGCAGATTGGGAAGGAAAAACAAAGAGAAGGGAATTACAGAAACCAGACCATAGGAAGCTGTTTAAAGGCGTCAGTAGCCACCGGTGTCACAGGAAGCCCACAGGTCCTAGGACGACAGCCTGCCCACTGGAGCAGGCCACGGCAGAGGCATTAGACATCTCTACTGAGCCACGGTCTCAGCAGTGTTAACTGACACCAGGCTTAGTCTGAGTTGGTGGAGTCCGTACATGACTTTATAAATGCCGGCCGTTGTTTTGAAAAGCATGTTAGCAAATCCTAATTATGAAAAAGAAAAAGTGTGACAGAAAAAGGTTTACCAAAGTATTTTAGTATTGCTAAGAATTGGGAACAACTTAAATTTTATTTATTTTAGGAATAGTCCAATACATTGGTAAAAATGCTGCATGAAATATAAAACCATTAAAATATATATAACGTATTAACAGGAACTAGTGTACATTTTAGAAAAGTAAATAAATATGAAATTTTGTGGTGTGGTATGATTAAAACAATGTTAATAAAAAACCTACACCTAGAAAAACTTAGAAAAAATATAGATGATTTTAAGAGGTGGGGGTATGGGAGATTTTTACTTGTTTTTTTCAACTTTTGTATATAGTCCATATTTTCTGTAATGGGAATGTAATACTTCAAAGTGAGAAAACAATAAACTTTTTTTTTATTATTGGGGATTCATTGAGGGTACAAGATGTATCACACACTGAAACCCCACCCCCTCCCTCCTTCCCTCTCTCTACATAAACATTTTTTAGAAAACACTTTTTGGTGTTAAGTAGAGCAGTGTTTCTGATCACTTTGTGAAATTTTGTATCTGAAATATGTGAAGATAAATATTATTGTGTTGACCTAATTTTTAAGTTTCTGTGCACTCTTACTGTTTACAGCAAATAATAGTATTTCTTCAGTATCATTTTCCTGATGTACCCAGGTCTCAGTGGATTTTAAATCTGTTTCACACTGTTAAGAATATCATCTTTTCTGATGTTACCTTTTTATTGTTAATATGCCATCCAGTTTGGACCTGATGGTCACTTTTTGCAAGTTTTTATAACAATTTATTTTTCTGTTTTTCATAGCCTTTATCCGTCAATGAAGCTAATGGAAAAATACTTTCTTATAATGTGTCGTGTTCATCAGATGAGAAAACACAGTCCCTTTCTGAGATCCTTGACCCTCAGCACAAAGCAGAAATACAACTTGATAAAAATGACTACATCATCAGTGTGGTGGCAAAAAATTCTGTGGGTTCATCACCACCTTCTAAAATAGCTAGCATGGAAATTCCAAATGGTGAGTGCTTAAGATGATTTACTATATGAGAATAGGAAATTAAAGTGAACAATTTTGATATTACTTGCCCTTATATGATGTCTGTATTTTTCTGTATTTTTCTGTATTCGCTGCTACTGATACATTAAGGAGGAACAAGCAGATTAGTGTCTGCTATTCACCGGGAGAAATAGTCGATTGCTGTTGACTTGATGCATGTGTACTGATGGATAAAATTATCACTGTGTTCAGTTACTTTATAGTATATAATGTTGAAGAGTTATGGTAGTGGATAGTGCTCTTAGAAAGAATAATTTTAATAGCTTATTCAAATATCATTTTCAAATATCTCTCCAAGATTGTGAGAGTTCATGCTGTGTCAGCTATGCTGTTTGCAAACTGTCAGGCAGGAAGAAATACTCATTTTAATTGGCAGCTTATTGATAAGAAATTCCTTATTAATAGGAATTCTTTATTGATAAAGTCTTCTGAAGTCTAAGTTAGAGCTTCAGGATAGGCTTTTAAAAAGTAACTGGTATAATTTTTAAATTATTTAGAATCTTCATTTAAATTTTACACATTTTCTGTGACTAGTATATTCCTCCTTAGTTTCTGTACCTTGACAACTTTTTGAGACATTGCTTTCAAATGGCCCCTTGTACTCCTTTTTCCACCAAAGTGCTCTTTCAAGTTGTTTTCTGTCCCCCCCTTTGCTGTCTTGCCCTAATACAGGAGCACCTTTCACTACCCACCCGCTCCTAGAGGAAGGAACATTGGTACAGTTAGGGTCCTCTGCACATCTTTTTAGCTCTGGCATGAGGCATTTTCTTACTGCTTGTTGCCTGACAGGTTCTTGGTTGTGTTAAGAGGAAGGAATGGGGAAGCATCGTGATGGCAGAGATGCTGAGCATACCCAGAGCCCAGGTGGCATGCCTGGCTGGAGAGACCCTCGGGGCAGTGGTGTGGCAGTGTAGGCTAATGGCTCTTCATTTTGGCCTGGCAAAAAATATATAAGAGAGAAAGAGACATGCAAACGTCTATGAAAAGATAGCCTCCTGGTTTAGGTGATAGATCTCATTGCTCTCCCAGGGCTAGGCAGTAGCTCCACTGTCTTTTAATTCCACCCTTCCTTTTCCATGTGTCCCTCTGAAGACGGTAATTTACAGGACTAACAGTGGCCGAGTCATCAGCTTCAGACAAGTATCGAAGCTCAACTCCTTGTCCTTGAGGAGTCCCAGGGTTGGCGGCCCTGCTGACATGGAGCCCAGAGGCTGTTCTGTGTGGACATTCTGTGATCTAAGCCAACCATCGTCTTATGCTCAGTAGTACTTTATGAATGCAAATTCAAAAAACCTTTCTGTGACTTTTTGCTGGACCCTTAAATATAAATCAATTGTAAAAATTACTTCCTTTCTTCTACTATAGAAATGTTCCTCTCCCTTTTGACCATACTACCCCAACCCCCACCTCAATTCCTCACCCCTAGCCTGGGCCCCCACTTCTCACCTAAGTGAGACCTAGCAGGATGAAGAAACAAAACCTCTCCACAGCCCCTACTGTGTTCCCCTGCCCAGCTTCTGTGCCCTGCCTCTGTGTAGGCAGGGGGTATAGTATAGGTGTCCCCACCTTGCTCCCTGCATCCAGAATCCCCTCCAGCCCAGGTCTGGGGTAACAGTCTTCCTCGAAAGAAAGAAAGGTGTTCCATTTATTTCTTCTTCCTGCATGTTTGCCCTGCCCTCCCTCTGTGCTCTTAGGAGCCAGGAGTCGGTAGAGGATGATGAGAAGATCGCTTGAGACTGTCCACATGTCCTCCCCAGCCTCCTGCTGCCTCCCTGCCTTGCCAAGCCCTGTCCCCACTAGTGCCCCACCAGTGCATGCCGTCAGCCCGCCCTTCCTGGTCTTGGTCTTCATGTCCAGCCCCAGGGCATCACTGCCTGAGACTAGCTGTTTCTTGTTTTTTTCTATCATTTCCTTTCTGCTTCTGTGTTAATCTCTGTGGACAGGTAAATGCTATAGTTATAATAAAAATAACAGGCAACACTTCTAATCTTTGCTAAAGGTTGATCTAGCTTGAGTACTGTTTTATAATTTCTTCACAATGAAGTAATTTTTATAACTCTAATCCATTCTCATGAGATTTGATTCTAATGTCAGTAAAATGTTCTTGTTGAAGATGGTCTGAAAATAGAGCAGGCCGTTGGAATGGGAAGGGGGATTCTCCTCACTTGGCATTACGACCCCAACATGACCTGTGACTACGTCATCAAGTGGTGTAACTCGTCTCAGTCCGAACCGTGCCTTATGGACTGGAGAAAAGTTCCTTCAAACAGCACTGAAGCTCTCATAGAGTCTGGTAAGATGGGTTCGTGTCTCTCAATTCAAGTTCTGAAAAAATATTTTTAGAAAGCAATACCCATGGGACTGTGTGCAGCGACGTGATCATTCTCCTGTAGCACTAGGTGGCTGTGAGTGGGTTGCGCCTCCTCAGAAGGTAGTTTACGTGATCGTTCTCCTGTAGCACTAGGTGGCTGTGAGTGGGTTGCGCCTCCTCAGAAGGTAGTTTACGTGATCGTTCTCCTGTAGCACTAGGTGGCTGTGAGTGGGTTGCACCTTCTCAGAAGGTAGTTTGTGGTAGTTTGTACGTGAAGGGGTTCAGACGCTTTGATTTAGTAGTTATTTCTGTGGAATTCCTTCTAAGAAATAACTGGAGAACAACACAGATTTATGTCTGTGTTGAATGTTCACCACATTATTTGTCATTGCAAAAAATTGAAAATAACCCAAATAGCAAATAAGAGAATGAGGACATGATGTCACATCTATAAAATGGAAAGTTAAATAGCATTAAAAATTACGTCAATGATTTAACATTCATGAAAAGAGAAGACTCCAAACTGTTAGCAGTGTGGTCTCACTCTGATTCCTTTGCTGCCATTGGCCCAGGGCCTAGGTGACTGAGGCTGGGGAGACTTGAGCACAGAGGACTTGACCCCAACCTCATTCCCTGCTGTTGTGGTGGTGATAGCAACCTTGTGGGTATGGGCACAGTAGGGGCTTGCACTCCTGTCTGCTGCTGCACCCTTGAGCCGCGAGGCCCTTGAAGTGATGTAGCCTGTGAAGCTTAGCTGCAGGGGAATCTTTGGAAACCTACAAGCCAAAACAGCCATGTCCTTTGGAGCCAGAGGCCTCTTTTCAGTCCCCTCATGCCTTCTGAGTAGCTGGTGGTAGTGTGCCATGCCCATCACATGGGATTTCTGGAACCTGGAGACTATAATGCTTCTTGCTTTGTTTCTGCCTCCTGGCTCACCCTCACACATTAGTGCTGTGAGCAGCAGCCTGCTCATTACCTCTCTCCCAGGGACACTCTCTGCGAGTCTGCGGTTTCACTGTCAGTGGTGAAGATGAATCCTTTTCAGTGGATTAGTACATTCAGGTTCAGATTATATTCCAGTTCTGCTTGGAGTAAAGTGAAACTCCTTCACATATGGAATTGGCCAAAGCAGCGATGGTCTTCCTAGCTGTGCCCTTTATCCTTTTTACAGCATTCTTCCCTTGTTGGAGTGCCCCGCCACACACGACCCCCTTCTTTTTCCTGTACCTCCATGGAGCTGACTGAGCCTCACACAGTTCCAGTCTGCTCTTTCTCACCTAGGCTTTCAGAAGAATTAGGATGGACTAGGGTAGGATAGAGTGGATGTGAAGACAATATCTATGGATGTAAGTGTTGGGATATAGAGACATGAGCCCCATGATGATTGGGGAGGAGAACGTCTGTGCCAACTCAGATAAGCAAAGGCCCTACAAGTGGGTTTGAGAAAACAGACTCTGAGAAATTAGGTAACTTGTCCAAGGTCACAAAATCAGTATATGATAGAACCTGTATTCAAATTTGAGGCTATTCAAAGCTTTAGGAGGCTGGGAATGTTATCTTTTATTTATTGCTGAGCTTCTAGAACATAGTAGGCCTTTTATTCCATTCTTATCCTGTGGTCTCTTCTATTTTATGGCCTCAATACATTCTTAATGCTCTAACCCACCGAGTCTTTTTTTTTAAGGAGGCAGAGTGCTATAGATTATTGATAATACATAATTTTACATAAAACAAGATACAGATTTACTAATGTACATTCAATAGAAAGTCATAAGTATAAGCCTAGTTTCCCCCAAAGAAAAAAGTTACAAAACTAAACACTGTTGGCTAAGTTTGAGTTTCCATTAATATTTAATTAGAACTTGCCTGCACAGAGCAAACATTTAATGAAGAATATTGGAAGAAAAGTTAAAATTTAGACAAGTCTGTCCAGTTTTTCTCTGGATTACATGATGTTAGAGGCTGACCCATTTGAGCCTGTAGACCACTGATGTTCTGTGGGTACAAAACTGGAAAACTGATGCTTTAACCACACTAGAATCATTGCATTCAGCACATTAAATGTAATGGCATATGCTGCTGATTCCGCCCCAGCATTCATGAGCTGCTCATTGCTCATCAAGGCCCCTTTAAAAATAGGGAAAAGAAAATGCAGTCATTTTGTGAATATTTTAGTTTTCAGATGTTATTGTGCAATGAATGACATGTAGTCTTTCAGAAGTCAAAATACATACACGTCACTTATGGTAGCTTTTTTGATCTTTCTGGACTCAATGTGACCTCTCGTTTAAGGTTCCATAGCTTCTGCTCCATACTTCAGTATAACGTGCAGCCATGGCCACCCTCGTCCATCTGCCTTCCCCAGCACTCTGCCAGGTCTCCGTGCTGTGGGGTGGGGGAAGTGTGCAGCTCTGTGTTCCCCCTGGACACACATTGAATTCTATTGAGGGGCTTAAAAGGGCTTTCTGAACTAAAGTTAAGGTACTTCCCCTGCATGTTTTAAGGAGTTAACTAACCCAGCACTTCGTTATGATGCTGTAAATAGGAATAGACCATAAGGTTCCTTTAACACTGGAGCTTCAAGATAGAGAGAACTTTCAGTTCTGCTTCTTGGAGCAAGGAAGAGAGCCGTAGTTTTTTTTTTTTTCCAACCCAGCAGTAACACTGTAGGGAAGGGATTTATAGAGGAATGATACAGAGCTGCAATAGTTTGTTTTAGTGACCTGACTCTCAGTCACATCCAGGAAGACATCATCATGGCTTGATTTTTTCTTTTTTTAATTTTTTTTTTTTTTAGAGACAGTCTCACTTTGCCGCCCTCGGTAGAGTGCCGTGGCGTCACACAGCTCACAGCAACCTCCAGCTCTTGGGCTTAGGTGATTCTCTTGCCTCAAACTCCTGAGTAGCTGGGACTACAGGTGCCCACCACAATACCTGGCTATTTTTTTGTTGTTGTTGTTGTTTGCAATTTGGCTGGGGCCAGGTTTGAACCCAACACCCTCGGTATATGGGGCTGGCGCCCTACTCACTGAACCACAGGCGCCGCCCTATCATGGCTTGGTTTTTAAGGAACAAAACATAAGCCTTGATCACCTTTTTTCTCTGCAAGGAGATGGCATGTTATAATGCCAAACTTTTTATTATAATAAAAGTGAATGTGTTTAATTTTTGTTTAGCTAGTATTTACTCTGTTTACCAGTTTTGAAGCTATAGATTTTTATTATTTTTTTATTTAAAAAAATTGTTTAATTGTTTTATTATTAAAAAATTGATTAGAATTATCTTTGGAAATTTCAGAATAAGTTATTATAAATTTCATATTTCTATGCTGGATATTCACAGTAATATACATATATTTATGAAAGTTTACTGATTGTGTTCATCTTATAGATCAGTTTCAACCAGGTATAAGATACAATTTTTTCCTCTATGGGTGCAGAAATCAGGGATATCAGTTACTACGTTCCATAATTGGATATACAGAAGAATTGGGTAAGTTAAATGGGTAAGTTGTTTTTAGACTTCAAGGTAACAATGAAAAATTAAAAATCAGCAATAGTATGGTAAGATTGAATTCCTAAAATAAATGGAATTAGATGCTTAGTTCAAGGAAGGTATAAGGTAAATTTCAAATTGTTTATTTGATTTTTTTATTCCAAGAAGAGAGGTTAAAATTTAGATAAGCCCCTTAAGTTTTTCTTTGGATTGTGTGATTTTAGAGGCAGACCATCTCACATTTTAACCTATAGGCCACTAGTGGTAGCTGGAAACATAATTGGAGAACTAATAACCCCACTACAGTGAAATTCATAGTTTTACTTTTGTCATCCAGAAAATTAAATCTTAACTTGGATGTCAGAAATCTTTAATTTGCTCTTATATAATAAAGTTTAAAAACGAATTAACTTATTCAGGACTATCAATAAGGAAGGGAAATACAAATAAGCCTATTTGAGTAGCCACTTAAAGATTTTGCATAGGTTACTTCCCTAGATATAAATTTTGTCTAAAAGCAGTGGTGGGGTAAGTTCTGCCATTGTTGCTACAAATACTTTTCTGCCTATAGTTATTAGCATATGAGCTTCACTACCATTTATCATAGTATTTCTGGAAGTTCATGATTAAATAGAGAATAAAGTTTTTAATTAGGTTTAATTATTTGGGAGGCTAGAAACCTCGTGAAACACGATTGTCATGCTCTGTGTATTAGTGAACTTTACTTCAGCAATTGCCTTTTTCCTTTGATAGCTCCAGTTGTTGCACCAGATTTCAGCGTTGAGGATACTTCTGCAGATTCAATATTAGTAAAGTGGGAAGATATTCCTGTGGAAGAGCTTAGAGGCTTTTTAAGAGGATATTTATTTTACTTTGAAAAAGGGGAAAGAGACACATCTAAGATGAGGGGTTTGGAATCAGGTAAGTGAATGACTGTGAATATGGTGTGTGTCTTAGAAGTTTCTCATTACCCACCAGAGGAAGAAGAGGAAGGAAAGGGAAGTAAAGTGCTGCTCAGTAGTTTAACAATGGTTTCCAAAACTGTTTAAGAATAGGGAAGTGAAAATGCAGTTGTTTTGTGAATTTTTTAGTTTTCTGATTTTATTGTGCAATAAATGACATGTAGTCTTTCAGAAGTCATTTAAATAATTTATTCTGAAGCCTTTGATTATAAACACCAGAGAACAGAGACCATCTCTTGTAGCCTTGCATGTTCCATAAGATAATATCTCATGAAGTTGACTTTAAAAAAGAAGAAAAGTCCTTTTAGAAGATTGGGAAAGAGAAGCTCAGAAATCCAAAGAATGACTTCACAGACTCAGTTGTAATTCACCCAAGAGCCATCAGCCCGCTAGTATCATCTTTAGCTCTGGCCTTAATAAGCTGGGAAACTTAATTGACTTTATTGGGAATGTGTGTATTCATTCATTAAACCTTAAAAAATGCAGACAGTCCTGGACAATGGGTGATTGTATGTCCAGAAACTTTAGACATACCATTTTGTGTGTCTATTTGTAGCTTCACAGATACAAAACTGTTTATATGAATTTCTGGTTTTTCCTTAAATTATATTTGTCGGGAGTCAGATGTTTCTTACTCATAGCCACGTAACACAAGCATATCATCTTTTCAATTTGAGAGCTCTCATTTCCCTGGATGCCCTCTCCTTGGAAGTAAATCATTTTAATTATTTAATGCCTGTCTGACAAGCAGAGAACAACAACTCGGCATCAAAATGCTGACTGGGCATTATCTGAGTCATTCCCCAGAGCAGCTGCGTGCAGTGTGTGCCTGCCCCCAGCTCACTGAGTTCTGTATTTCTCAACCTTTGGGGTTGTCTGTGGATAGGAGAAATCGCATATCAAATCCTGCAAACATCCTGCATCTAGTTTAACTTTCCTCAAATGCTTGGAAATTTCACACTTGAACCAGTTAAAATTCTAACGTCTGGATTGCCAGTTGCCCGACAAGTTGCAACTTATGAAGGCACCAAGAGAAAGAATGTGAGAGACAAGGTAACACCAAATAAAGAAGAGTCAGAAGTTAGGGGGCAGAAGTGAGACAGATGACGTAGAAGAGCAGAGGATAGTGAAGTGTAAGTCAGTTCTCATGGAGAAGTGACTGGATTCATACTGCCAGGCCAGGTAGTGGAGGCAAATGGGTAGGATGAGTCTGGGCTTGAGTAGAGGGGTTGATTGAAGAAAATTTCTCAGAACTGAAGAACTTGAGTGCAAGTAGGGTCCCCTTATCCACAGTTTCACATTCCACAGTTTCAGTTACCTGCAGTGAATGGCAGTCCAAAAATAGGTCAGTAAAGTACATTAAGATATTTTGAGCAAGAGAAAGACCACAGTCATGCAACATTTATTGGAGCATATTATTACAATTATTCTGTTCTTTAGTTATTGTTAATCTCTTACTGTGCCTGATTTATAAATTAAACGATATCATAGGGATGTGCATGTAGGTCAGTAAAGTACATTAAGATATTTTGAACAAGAGAGAGACCACAGTCATGCAACATTTATTGGAGCATTTATTACAATTATTCTGGTCTTTAGTTATTGTTAATCTCTTACTGTGCCTGATTTATAAATTAAATGATATCATAGGTATGTGTATGTAGGAAGAAAACATCCTCTACACAGAGTTTGGTACTAAATGTGATTTCGGGCATCCATTAGGGGTCTTGGAACATATCCCCTGAGGATAAGGAAGAAAGAGTATATATATGTACAGTAAAAGGATTCATTAAGTACATGTAAAATAAATAGGAAAAAAGGTCTGTGTCCAGGTATGTCATCATGAACTTTTAGAGCACAAAACATACAAAGAAAAAGCCCTAGAAATAGAGAAAAACAGGTCACATGCAAGGAATCAGAAATAAGAATGGCAGCAGACTTCCTGGCAACACTAGGTACTAGAGGAGACCACAGCACTGTCTTCAAAATACTGAGAGAAAATTACTTTGAGCCTAAAATTCTGTCCTTCATCAGCCTGTCAACCAGTGTGAGAGTAGTGTGGAGACATTTTAAGATGGGCAGGCCCGCAAGTATTCACTTCCCCACGTTGTCCTTCTCAGGCAGCAAATAGAGGAGGGCATTGTGGCAACGCGGAAAGGAAGTGAGGAAGATGAGGAAGCAGCAGCTGGGAGAGAGCGCGCGGGAGGCCATCTTGGAGCAGGGGGTCCTGGACGGAAGGGTGGGAGGGAGTGGCGGGCAGCCAAGGAGAGGTGGGGGACATGGGATTTATTGTATTTGACCATGTGGAAAATTATATTGAGTCTTCATTGGAAGATATGGGAAGAATTAGGAATTGGTGTAAAGAAAATCAAGCAAAGGAGGATAAAAAGCAGTTAAACAACAGGAAATCAAGAAAGGAAGCGTGGTGGTGTGTAGTAGTCTGTCTGAGCATAACCTGTATTATGTGGCTTCAGCAGATGTTCCAGTGTTCCTAGATGAATGATGTGGGGGAGAGAGTGGCAGGGGGTGGAGGAGCTCGGTTTTCATCTGCCTTTAGGTCTAAAAGTTCAAAGTTAAGAGCACCTGTTCAAGTTTGTTATTTTGAAATATGGAGGCAAATACCCGAGAAACCCTTACCGTGGTTTTAAAGTGGGTATGTGGGTGAGGAGAGAGGCTGGTAGGTAGCGGCTGCTTTTTGTCATTAGCTGTTTAGTACTGTATGATTTTTTAAACGATTGTCTTGTATTATTCTGCTTAAAATTTTGAAAAGTAATAGTGTAGATAATTCTTCACACTTTCTTTTGAAATTTGACTCAGACTTTATTCTTAGCCTGCCATTTGAGAATTCTCATAACACTGATGCTTTTTCTGAGTGATCTGAGCTAATCGCCTTCTGTCTGCACTGGTGCTTCATCCCACCTCCCACTCTCGCTGGCAGGGGCAGCTCGGGTGGGTTTGGGTCATGGTGGTTTTCATGCTCTTAGGAGCAAAATGCCTTGTATGCCAGGCATTATTCTAGACGATGTGTGTGAAAATTTGATGCTGCCCTGTAGCCCTGGGAGGTGAGTTGAAATATTTTTTCTTATTCTTTTTTTTTCTTAAATGGTAAAGGTCTTAACCCTGTCACCCAGGCTGGAGTTCAGTGGCATGATCATTGCTCACTGTAACCTTGAACTCTTGGGGCTCAATTGATCCTTCTGCCTCAGCCTCCCAAGGAACTGGGACAGCAGGCCCCTGCCATTACACTTGGCCAATTATTTCTTTGTAGGCATATTTTTTAATAAGTGAGACATAAGGGTCTCACTTTTGTTACCCAGGCTGGTCTCGAACACCTGAACTCAAAGGATTATCCTGCCTTGGCCTCACGAAATGTTGCTAGGATTGCAAGCATGAACCACTGCACCCACCCCATAGTCTGTTTCATAGTTAGAGAAATTCAAGTTCAGAGGGGTTTAAACAGTAGACCCAGACTACATAGCTGCTGGCTGACAGAGGTAGAACTTGAACATGGCCCTGGCTGGCTCCATAGTCCTTGGCTGGGGGTGGCCACAGCCATACTCCCCTAGAAGGGCAGGTGATGTGACAGGTCTGAGTTAACCATGTGCTTAAAATGAGGTACAGATTAGTAACAATAGTTTCCATTTAAAAAAATAGGTCGTTCTGACATAAAGGTTAAGAATATTACTGACATATCCCAGAAGACACTGAGAATTGCTGACCTTCAGGGAAAAACAAGTTACCACCTGGTCTTGCGGGCCTATACGGATGGCGGAATGGGCCCAGAGAAGAGTATGTACGTGGTGACAAAGGAAAATTGTAAGTTACAGATTGCTGGTGAGATACTTTCCATCATTAAATGCATCATGTTCCTAGTGATTTTGGTTTACAGAGAGACCCTTCCCCTTTTTTGTTTAAAATTTCTCATTTTGTTGCATTTTTATGATTGGTAGAAGAAAGTATCACAAGGCCATGAGATGACTGGATGTTTTTCTTGTTAGTTATTTGAAGCTATTTCCAAATGACTACATAAGAAGTTAATGAATGGAGATAACATCTGAAGTATCAACCAGTTTAAAATTTTTTGTCCCAGCTATTCCGTGATCTTTAACAGGTGCAGGAAAACATAAAAGAAATATCCTTTAAAATTTTTTGTACAACTCAACACTCATTAAGTTGGAGATGAGAGAAGAGTGGTGGCCTTGACTGTCAACCAGCAAAGAACTTTAATTTGATCTCGGGCTTCTCCTCTGGCCCTGAGCTGGAGTTTGCACACAGCTCTTGATTTGGTTCTCTAAAGCAGTGGGCTGCAACAGAGGATGACTTTTTCAGGTGGGAGGCAGCTGGCACTGTCTGGTGTCACTTTTGATTTTGTAGCGCTTAGAGGCCAGGGGTGCT
Source organism: Loris lydekkerianus (assembly GCA_963574355.1). NCBI lineage: Eukaryota > Metazoa > Chordata > Mammalia > Primates > Lorisidae > Loris > Loris lydekkerianus. The sequence continues at coordinate 1,781 of CAUYPK010148210.1, read as the reverse complement.
GCTAAGCTTCCTGCGGGGCTCAGGGCCCACCCATCCTGCTCCTGCGGGTGAGGAACTATCTGGCCTCAAATGTCAGAAGTAAAGCTTGAGAAGCCCTGTTTATGAGAAGATGTTAGTACAAAAACTATTATGGTAATTAAAAGTCACGTTTTAATACTTTACTACTTTAATACTTCTTATATTACTACTATAATAGTTAATATATGGTATTACATTTTGTGTTCCTGGAGCAGTTAATTTTGATATTTTTCCTACATAATCTGTCAACTTAAATATCTTCTAAAGTAACCTTAGTCTATACTTCATACTAAAAATAGTGATTTTAATATTTGTACAATTCCCTTTTCAGCTGTGGGGCTAATTATTGCCATTCTCATCCCCGTGGCAGTGGCGGTTATTGTTGGAGTGGTAACAAGTATCCTTTGCTATCGGAAAAGAGAATGGTAATGGTACTTGTGTTTACATCGGTTGTTTTGTTCTTAAAGGGCACATTTACCTAGTTTATGTTTTAAGCGTATTTTTTTTTTAGTTGCAATGAGCTAGTAAATTGTTTTAGTCAGAATTCATACTGAATTCAATATTAAGCAAGAACACAACATATTATTTAAATGTCTTAAAACTAATAGGGTGTAAAAGTATAAACTTTTCCCTAGTGTTTTCAGTAGTAACTTAAAGTAATAGCAGTTATATTAAAAACAATTTACAGACACATATATGGCAGTAATTGTCCACATAAAATCTTAATTTTATAATTAAGTTCTGACTTGTCTTGGTGCCTTATTTAGAAAAGCTGGGCATGTTGGTCATTTATTCATTTATTTAACCAATAAGAGTGACCCTTTCCATGGGAAAGGGGATTTGTGGTGAAAAAATGAGCCTGGTCCTCTTTAGATGCACAGGGTAGTGGGGACAAGGGGTATTAAAACTACAACATCTACAAGATACATGCTTGCAGAGGGGGCTAGGAAGGGAGGGAGCCAGGGGCCAGGAGGAGAGTGGCAGGATTGTGTCACAGGAGGGAGAGGTGGTCAGCCAATCTGCTCTGTGGGAGAGTCCCAAAGGGTAAGGAGTTCATGACAGGAGCTGTGTGTGGCTGGTATGAGGGGAAGTGGGGCTGGCAGGGCCCAGCAGGAGAGAGGACCTGCCAGATGTGTGATCACCTGGCAGGAGCTACCCTGGGTTGGGGGCAGTGGCTCCATTAGTGCACAGACAGGTCATCACCAGCCTCAAAGATGCCATCATTTAGACAAAGAAGAGAATGTATCCTAGCTGGTTTGTAAGTCTAAGTAGTAGGAGTGATAGAACTATAGAATAGTCTGTCTTAGTAACCATATTCTCATTACCAAAAATCACATTTTATTAACTATTTAAAAAAAAAAAAAAAAAGGACAAAGTAAGAATGCAGTTTAGAAATGAGAGCGTTTCATACTCATGTAACAAAGTAATTTTTGCTGTTGGAATTTCAAATAATAAAGTTCGTTTTAATAGTAAATATGAAAACATGGTGCGGTACTGACTGAGCAAATGTTGCCTTTGTCTGCATTGCACTTCAGCTCTAGTGAATGATCACCCTAAAGAGCTCCCATTTGGTCTCAAATATTCATTAAGGCATTTATAAATACTTCAGAATAAGCCTGATGTGGTGGAATCACACCTACGTGGCATCTCACAAGGGCAAGGGTGAAACTCAGCAAATGTGAAATGTAAATGTCATGCCACGGTGACTGGGAAAATGCCAGGAAGGCTATGTTGAATATTGGGATGAAAATGTGTCAAATGGT